>JAPYZB010000899.1:0-16838 GCA_030522745.1 Eupelmus kiefferi | reverse complement strand
AAATTGAGTATTCAGCAAATCCTTGAGGGTATGACTAATGAATTCAACAAAACAGGCTCAAAAAGTAAAGACTCTGGAAGGAAATTTAACAGGACCGAACCACCTGTACGTAAACAGGAAAAATTTCCAGTTAAAGTTGTAGAAGAAAATGCAAAGGTCATAAAACCACACAAATGCACAACTCGTATAGAGGATGAAATTAAAATCATAAAAGAAAATATTCCTGAAAAGAAAACTGATAAAGTGATAAGAGATGATGAGACAACAACAAAACAAGATCCTGTTAACAAGAAAGATGGAAATATTCCACCAAGAATTGTGCTGACTTTTAGAACTATTGATGAAAATACAGATCATGGAAAAAAAACTAAAATTTCTAGTTGTACATCAAATTTATCTTTAGTACCAGATGAATTAGCAAATTGTGATCAGATTGGCGGAGTATCTGTAAAAATTGAGAATTTTGATGAAATTTGTGATGTAAATAAATCAGATTCCGAAGATCGTCAAACACAGAGTAATGTAAAAAATAACAAGTCACCAAATCTAAATAAAAATGACAAGAAAGAACAAACTCCTGAAAAAGTTAATGTACAAACAGAAGTGTCAACTCAACAAGAAAATGCAGAATCAAGGTCAGAATTCAGTTCTGAGAATCAAAAGAGTTTTGATGCTTCAGATGTTGATAAATCTCCAGAAGAATTGAAATCCTCCATACCTAATACGAGAAAAAATAGACAAAAACGTTCAACTGAACCAAGGTATTATGTTTTATTAATAATAACTCTTATTTATTACTTATTAAAACTAGTAAAAAATTAGAACAATAGATTACAGTAACAATGCCTGTAAAGGTAAATAGAAGCTTACCTATAAATTGATTTAAAAGATTTAAAACTAAATTTAAAACTAAACTAGTGGTAATAGTAATAAAGTTTATAAATTTTAGGTTTACTAGTGATTTATATATATATATAATTTTTACTTTAAATAATAATTTTATTCTAGTGATGAACCAGAATTGAAACGCTCTGCAAGACGATTGTCAAAAGAATCTTTAAAAAGTACAGTACTGGAAAGTGCTATGGCACGGAAAGAAAAATCTAATTACACAGAAGAAAGTACTAAAAGAAAATATAGTAAACCTGGGCGGCCTAGAAAAATTCCAGAAAAATTAAGTCCAGATAAGAAAGATAATATTCCAAAATTAACACCTATTGATCCTCCAAAGTTGGTTACAACTAAAAAAGACAAAGACTTACCAAAATTAAATCCTTTAGATCCTTCAAAATTAGTTCCAAGTAAAAAGGACAAAGACTTACCTAAACTTTGCCCATTGAATTCTTTAAAAAGTCCTATAGTCAACAAAGATACTATGAATTCTACAAATATAGATACTCTTAAAAAGTTGAATAAATATGAAGGGATGCCGAAATTAACACCTATAATCAAAAGTTATGAAATCATCAAGCCAAAATTCAATGAGCCAATGAGCAATAATGATACTTTGCAAAATGAATCTACTTTAAAAAAATTAGATGAACCTTTTTTGAAGCCTGATCCAATAAAGCATAAACAAATTAAAGGTCGATCTCGAATAGGTAGTGCTAGAAAAGTTATAAAAGGAGGTATTTTTGAAGGTATTTTTATTTATTTTTAATTCTTTTATTATTATTATTGAGTAAATAGTATTATATATTATATTCATGTAATTACTGAACTTTTTTGATGATTAATGTAATAATGTAATCAATAAAAAATCAAGTATATTATATAAAATTATTCAATTTTGTAATTAAATACAAATTAAATGTGAAATTATAAGTTATATTGCATTTATAATACATAAGAACTATTTAATTATTATAAAAAATTAATTTTTGAATACTTATTTACAAAAATAATAGTAGAGTAATTAAATTTCTTTCACTTTCAGAAACTCCATCTCCTCATTCGGCAACTGAATCTGAAAATTGTATTGAAGAAGTTATAGTTGAAGGTATAAAAAAGGTTGCAATTTTACATTAAAGCAATGTAAACATTAACATAATTTCTTTTTGCAGATAATTCAACACCTGTCAAAAGAACACGTAGAAGTATGGCTCCCAGTCCCAGTACAGCTGAAGGCTTAGCATCAAAGCCAGAATCAACAGCTGTTTTAAGTAAAATGCGAACAGATAAATCAAATAGCAAGGCAAGTTTTAATTTATTATTACATGAAATAAAATAAATTGTTTTAATAAATTATGAAATAATCTAAATTTAAAATAATATTAATAATAATGTTATCTTTTTTATTTAGAAAGTGGAATCTATGCAATGTCTATGTGAAGTGCGCTCTCAGTTATTTGTGACAATCACAAGTGCTGATGCACCATTATACTGTACAGCATTAGATTCAATTGATAATCGAATAGTTGGTTGTTGCAATGAAGTCGATCATGACGATGTTGCTATGCGACGACCTAGCACACGAATTCCATTTATTATATTATGTCGAGTGCACAAAGAAAGATTAATAAGACATAATTGTTGTCCAACATGTGGTTTGTTTTGCTCTCAAGGCAAATTTGTACATTGCTCAAATGGCCATCAATATCACCGTGACTGTGAAATGTACTATGATGATAAGCCCCTTTGTCCACATTGTGGTAGTTATGGTCTTTCTTTTGACGTTATTATTACCATGACCGGAAAGCGCAAACCAGTTCACGTTACGTCGCGAAAGCTTTTTTCAAAGGGACCCTCAGCCAAAATAACTCTTCCTGGAACAGGTGACAATACAAAACTTGCTGAGCAGTTGCCAGTTATAAAGAAGTGTAATGAACCACTCATAAGTCCAGATATTATAAAGATTCCCGAGCCAACGAATGCTGATAAGTCTGAGCGTTACACCATTATGAGTTTATACAATGCTGTTAAGAATGGAGAAATTCAGAAATTAGTTAATGTACTAGGTAATGATGGATGTAAATTTGATCTAGTTTGAACATATATCTATTTTAATTAAACGTTGATACAGTTTCACGTCATACTTTATCAAGAACAAATTTAGTTTTTGATTTACATGTAACTTTTTTATTTGCAGCATGCGGTTTCAATGCCAGTCACGCATTCCGCGATCAAGGCCATCGAACTGGTTTACATATAGCTTCCGATAAAGGTTTCTTAGCTTGTGTGCATGTTCTCGTACAAGCTGGAGCACAGTTAGACGTTTTAGATAGAAATCAATTGTCTCCATTGATGTTAGCCGCAAGTAATGGTAAAGCCGATGTAGTTAGATATTTAATGCGAATAGGTGCCGATGTAACATTGAAAGGCGAAGATGGTATGACGGCTCTCCATATGGCTGCAAAATCTGGTCATTTAGAAGTTTGTAACATTATTTTAAGTGAATGTAAAGTACCCAGAACATTAGTGGGTAATTATTAGATTTTTTAAATTTATACTATTTTACTTTCGCTAAAAATAAAAAATATAATTTTTTTTTATTTTATTAGATTCTGTGGATGATGGAGGATGGACAAGCTTAATCTGGGCTTGCGAATTCCGTCATGCAGATGTAGCTCGATATTTGCTCGAAAATAAATGTGATCCACTTATAAGGGATGCTGAGCAAAATATTGCTCTTCATTGGAGCGCTTTCAGTGGCAGTTCTGAAATCACGGAGCTGCTTCTTAATTTAGGTTGTGATGTTAATGCAGTGAATGTTCACGGTGATACACCATTGTAAGAAATTAATTGCACCATAAAACTGTATTAAAATGTGTGATAAATATTACTATGTTACATATATTTAAATTTTGTAGACACATAGCTTCACGACAAGATCAATATGCAGTAAGCGTTTTATTATTGTCAAGAGGTGCCAAAGTAGGAGAAGTAAATAACATGGGAGAAACAGCTATAGACTGTTGTGGTGGAACTGGAGACACTTTAAATGCACTCCAATTGAATTTTAAGGTCAATCAACAATCTGAGAATATGTTGGAAAAGACTATTAAAATATTAACAAAGTAAACATTTTGCTGATCTAGTGTATTTAATGTTGTAGTTAATTTTTAACTATTTATCACTACTATTCTATTTCAGTGACATTTCACGAGGAAAGGAATCTAATCCGGTTCAGTGCGTGAATGGATTAGACTCTGAAGACAAGCCTACTGATTTTGTTTACGTAACGGAAAACTGTTTTACAAGTAGCATAAATGTAGATCGAACAATAACGTCGTTACAATCATGCCGTTGTGAAGATAATTGCAACACAGACAAGTGTCTCTGTGGCAATATTAGTTTACGTTGTTGGTATGATGAAGAAGGAAAACTTGTACCTGAATTTAATTATGCTGGTATTTATAAACATATGTTTTTGCAAAAAAATTTTGAAGAAAGTTGCAACTTTTATACTATAACATTACTATTTTCAGATCCACCAATGCTGTTTGAGTGCAATCCTGCATGTGATTGTAACAAAATAACTTGTAATAATCGTGTAGTTCAGCATGGTTTGACTCAACGATTTCAACTTTTTAGAACAACAGAAAAAGGCTGGGGCTTACGAACTCTTCGCCATATTCCAAAAGGTACATATGTTTGTGAATATGTAGGTGAAATCATTTCAGATTCAGAGGCTGATCTTCGAGAAGATGATTCTTACCTTTTTGATTTAGATAATAGGGTAAGTAGATTTATACCTATTGCATTTTTAGAAATGCTACATGTAACATTAATGTCTTTGTTTATAATTGTTTAGGATGGAGAAACTTATTGCATTGATGCAAGACGTTATGGAAATTTAGCTCGTTTTATTAATCATTCTTGTGCTCCAAATTTATTACCAGTAAGAGTTTTTATTGAGCACCAGGACCTTCATTTTCCAAGAATAGCTTTTTTTGCTAACAGAGATATTGAAGCAGACGAAGAGTTGGGGTATGTGGTAAAGTTATTTATTATTTTTTTTTTAGTTGAAATCGTTTCTTTTCTTTTGGATCAAATGAAATTAAAACTTTCTTTAATAAAATTAATTTTAATTTCTTATAGATTTGATTATGGTGAAAAATTTTGGATAATAAAGTGTAAATCTTTTACTTGTACCTGTGGTGCAGAAAATTGTCGATATTCCGATAAGGCAATACAAATCACGTTAGATAATTATCGCAAAAAAGTTCAAAATGAAGATATTCAAACTTCAACTTCTACTTCACAAACTTCTACAACATAATAACCGTGTTCCAGTCATACTGAAACAATAGACTGAATCGTCTAGATTGTTAAGAATTTATGAATGTACATTTTTATGTTATAAATGAAATGTTATGTTACTGTTTTGAAAAATAAGGCAGTGCAGATGGTGATAGAACGAATAATTGTTTAAGTTACGTGTTCAATGCCTATTGTACTTCATTGTGAAACTTGGGAATAGTTTCATACTGACTATTAATTTCTAAGAACTTTTTACACTTCATCAGTTACAGCAGCATTTGATTGTATTTATTACACCTTTATGAAAGTATTTGAAAGGTACTTTATATAGTATTTTTTAACAAATTTGTTAAAAATATCGAAACATATATTTCAATTTTTAAAAGTTACCTAATAACTATATTGCTTTATAAAAATCACTTTAAAAAATTGAAAAATATGTACAAATATTCTTGATAAGAAAATCCTGCCAATGCTTTGATAACTTGATTTTTAAACAAACGAATTTTCTTGCGATTATAAATGAACTTTGCAATGTGCCACTTATAACATTTAATATGTAATAAAGAAGTAAATAGTATTGTAATTATAGGTAATCTTTAAAACTTTGTGTTCAAATTGTATTCAAACTTGAAATGTTATTTATAGAATAGATAATATAGTACGAATTCAAAAATTAAAAATTAATACTTATTATTTGATGATTTCTAAGAAAAAAATTATTCAAAATAAAAATATGAAAATAGGATTTGTACATAAATGTATTGAAATATTATGATTACATTTCTCTACGTGAATTTATAATTTAAGTTTTACCTAAAATGAAAAAATTATGAATTCAAAATTCATGTTAGTAAAACAAAAAGTAATGTTAATATATATTTTTTGTCAACATACAGATTCTTATTTATAAAGCAATCGTGTTTGTACTTTGCTTTCATACATCACGAAAATTTGAAAATACACATAGCACAGTCAGTGACAAATTTGTCTTTTGGTGCTAAAATTATACTGTCTAATTGTATCTTGCTATCATTATAAAACCATTTTGATCATCTTAAATTTCGTATATAAATATTAAGATGATCCCAAGAAGCGTGTATTATGTGGATGTACAGCGATTTATTTTTGACAAAAATTAAAAAGTCAAAAGTATGTTTTGGGCAATATTTCGTTTTTAAAATTGTCTGTAGATTAAGATTGTACCTTTTTGTACAAATAGTAATAGATTTTGTAAAATAAAAATTGAAAATCTTTTTCATGATTCAGTGAATTTGAGTTTTTTATTTAATTACGAATTTTTTTATTTAATTACGACTATTTTTGAACTTTATCTATATAGAAAATGATACAATGAATATAACTTCAAGTGACATGTGTGCACATATCATTTTCATTTATTATAAAAATTTTAGTAGTTAGTAAAATGCAAAATTTTAAATAATATAAGTTAAATTTCTCAAGTTTAAAGTAAACAATATTTTCGATGAAAGAACAAAATTAAAAAGAAATGAGAGATTGTGTTCATAAATTTTTAGAAGCAACCATTGGAAGAGTGTTTGGAAAAGATGTTACATGCAGAGAACCAATTCATAGATGTGATGCATATCAGCCAGGTGTTTTAGTTGAATTTGGTAGAACTAATATCAAAGTACGTTTTTACATATGATTAAATGTAGTAAAACACAAATAAAAAATGCTTACAGTTTTATATTTTTTAGTTAATGTAACTTGATTATTTTATTTTTATACTACTCTACTGAAGTTTATCCTTTTCTTATATAATATCAATGTTTTTTTGTTTTATAATTTCATTGGCAAAGTTTGATAGTTTTTTTTATTTTGTTCATCTGTCAATTTTGAACCTCATAATTATTAACAATTCATAATTATAAATTTAAACAAATCGTTAATGAATGCTTTAAAATTGTTCTTTCTTGTTTTATTATTATAGTGTTAATGGTAGATAAATTTTTGTTAATGGATCGTATTTGTGTAAGTATAATTTTTTATTCAAGTTTAATATTTAATGCAATAAATGCTCGTAATACTTTTTTATATTACGTCAACGCTAGAATTTAAAATATTTTTTTAAAAAATTGACGACAGATGTCACAGGTATACGATTCCCGCAGTTCCTCCGAAGTTTCGGAAAGGGTCTGCTGGGGTCGGAAATTTCGGAAATGTTGATCTTATTTTAACCTTGTTTTAATATCTTAAGTTTTGTCATGCTTTAAATAAACCTTACGTATAGCTAGTTCGTAAAACTATAAATTTGCCACAATGAACGGAATGAAGGTAACTATGACCTTGATTAAAACTTTTCATGTAAACCTAACCTTTAAATTTATTTAGATATGTAAAAATTTTGTTTTTTTTTCTTTGAATAAAAGACAATTTCAACATTAAAGTTTATAAATAGATCTTTCTTTGTACTCATATTGAAGATAATTGCATTATGATTATCATAAAATTTTTTATTTATTTCTTATAATGTTCTTTTTTTAATTTTCAGCTGTTCAAGAAATTCTTGATGCCTTGCGGTCTCTGTGCTGCAGTACCTGTAATTAAACCTTCTAAAAAGGATGAGCCAGTACCATGTAGCAATGACACTGAAAATAAAAAACTTATGCGACCATCAGAATTACCAATTTATACTTTTGAAAAAATTGAAACTAGGGAAATCAGATGGTAAAGAACAAGTAATTTTCATTTAAATTATATATGAAGAAAAATTATAAACGCTTTATTCAATATAATATCACTTATTAATTATAAAAGCATTAAGTATAGTAATATTTACAATATGTTAAAAGTTTATAATTTTAAATATAATATTTTGATTATATCAATTATATACATGTATATATTTCTTTATGACAGCGAAGAACCTCAACCTAATATATTAGAACAAGGTTTTGGTACAGTGAGAAAGTCAATACAAGATGTCTTGAAGCAATTTTCAGGTTACACGAATATTGTATCTCATACAATTGATACAGGATATGCCCACAGTCAAGGTAATACCTTTATAACATTAACAAGGTTACATTTACTTTGATAACTTAATTTTCATACAAATTATATTATATTTTAGTTACTTTGGACTACTTGAGAGAAGAAACAAATGTGTTGCCTCGTATCGGAGCTGTTGGTGTAGGTGGATTATCTGGACTAATACTAGGTCTAAGAGGTGGCAAATTCAAAAAGTTGGTATATTCAAGTACTGGTGCACTTGCTGTTGCTTCTATTTGTTACCCAAAACAAGCTCAAGAAGGATTGCAACTAGCAAAGTACTACGTAGATGTTGGATATAATTTCTTCTACGGTGGTAAGACATGATTAGAAAATTCTTGCACAATAGTGTTTTTATAGTTTTGCATATTTTTTTTTACTTTATATAGTCCATTTAATTTGAACAATATTAAAAAACCAGTGAAAGTAAAAATTTAATTTATTTAAAGCTAAATAAAATTCAAGAAATCAAAAATTGCCTCAATTGTTATCTGATGATATTTACAATTTTGTAATACTGAAACTATGGATTATAACTTTATGAATTATTATAACTCGAGTTTTTTAAAATATTTTACATAAAAATGTAAAAAAAAATCATTTAAAAACTATGGCTAAAAATATATTTCATAATTTGAGCCAAATCAGGTACCTAAAGGGTTTGGATTATTCTTACAAGTTCAATGAAAATGACAAAATGACAAACATCACTTTCATTTTTAAACTTTTAATGAATATTTTTCAAATTTTTGTTAAATAAATGTATAATATCGTATTGTTCATTCTAATTTTCTTGGTTTTTACAATTAAAGCTATAAGTATATATAAAATTACAATAAAAATATATTGTATTAGTATATTTTTTACGAGTGCGTAAAATTTCACACCATCGCGCGATTGTCGTACCGTGATTTGGAATCACACTCTGATATATTATAACATCTAAACAATATTATAAAAAATACGGTTCGATATATGAGCGAGAAAGTGATTTCAACCTCGTATGGCCTTTTCACCCTCGCTTCGCCCGGGCGCAAACGTTCCCGCGAACCTAAAATCACTTTCTCGCATTAGTATCGAAATGTACTATTATGTTTATATCTATAAAATAACATATTTCTATTAAATTTGTTTTATATTCACCAAATGTTGAATTATATAAGAATTTCCCTTTTAATTTTATAGTTAAACCTGGAGATCCAAATCAACTGCAGATATCGTGGCCAGAACTGCCAAAAGTTCCAACAAATTTTTCTGATGTCCAAGAGATAGCTGGGAGTGCTGCTAGTGCAGCTGCTTCAGCTGCTGGTACGCTAGTTAATAAAGCTATTCAAGCATTTAATGATTTTGCAGAGGTAGGAGGATTTTGATATTACTTGCAATCTCCTGCTGCTCCCAGAATGTTTTCCTGTTCCTTCCTACTCATACTGCTCAATACTTTATATGTTGACAAGTATTTAATTAAAATCAATTTATATGAACTATTGCTTAATATTACATTACTAAGAAATTTAATTTTAAATATTTTATTGAATGTTTTAATTATTTTATGAATTTATTATATGCATATGCATAAACTGTAAAATAGATTTATATTTTATAAATTTTCTGTATTATTGAATTATTCAAATATATAACTACATTTTATAGAATCAGAAAATAATGTAAAAAATGGTACAGTAGCTCATGAAATAACATTTGCAAGAGATGATCTGGATGATACAAAGACTGTAGAAATAGTGGACTTAACAGCTTTTGATTCTCTAAAAAAAGAAAAAAGGAAAAGATTTTTTATTTGGAAATAATATAATATGGGTATTGAGTTTTCCACTTTCCACATATTCTACTGTTTTAATTTAATGTTATACAAACTACAAATCTCATTTTAAATTGATATTTATAAATTGTTATATTTTTTTCATTATAGCCTCCTTTGCCACCTGATCAGAAAGAAAAGAAGAAAACAGAATAAATAAATGTATTTTAAGAAAAATACCATTAGTAATTTGGCTGTCTTAAAATCATTGTATTAAATAAGACATAGCGAGCATTTCGGAAAAATGCAAAGAATATCATGAATGAATGGCCAATGTAATGAATTGTATAAATTCATGAATATGTTCAAACGTGATCGTGAGAGTATTGAAAAAAGCATTGAACGTCTTTGTTTTTGTAATGGGTTCTAAATCATTGTTTACCCAAACATTGTTCTTTATTTCATGGAAATATTCTAAATGAAAATTTAAAGAAGCAATAAAGAAAATTTAATCAAATGTCTGTATTTATAGGTGTTTATCATTAATATATCAATAAATATTGATTATTTTCAGTGCTAACTGCACGCATAATCGAGGATACAATATTGTCAACCACGAGTTAATTATTAAAAATAAAATTATCACTCGGTCTAAGAACTTGGCAAAACGCAGACTAGTAAATAGCGGGAATATTTGAAAGTCTTCGTACTTACAGCCGGTAGTCGTTAGATGTCAGCACGTGTCCGGTGCGTTCTCCGCAATTACACATAGAGATCCTCGTAACAGAGGAGTTGCTCAAAGTACCGCCATTCAACTCCTAAATCCTCCGTATAATACACATGGAAAAGAGTGAGAAAGGAAAGGGTCTCTTGTGAAACCGCGACGAACCCGCCCTCAATAAAACAGCGCCCATCCAAAGTGCAACTCCGGCCCGGTAGCCTCTAGTTTTGGATTACATCTGCTGTCCATCGCGCGTGCAGGCAGAACATCAACAATCAATGACTGGCCTGCACCTGGACCTCGCATCGAAGGAACCTGCGTGTGCGTGCGCGTGCTGTGTACGAGTGTAAACATACAGTATATACACACACATGTCCCGCGACGGACACAGTGCAGCAGCCGCGTGCGCGACCGACATATAATACACAAACGTGCCGCGGATCGATCGGGCGCCGGAGACAATTGATCCTACTGTGCTCGCGAGCGAGTGTTCGCCTATATCTTGGGAGTGCATCTTGCCTTGTTGATAATAATTAAAGTGTCTCGAAAAATTTCCATATACGTATATACAGATAAGAGTTTCGAGAGGTGCATAGCGAACGTCTTGAGGCTGTCGTCTCTATCTTGCGCGCGCGCACGTGAAGAATCCACTCTCCCCGCAGAAAACGTGCGTCGTATATAGATATACACGTATATAGTCAGAGCGAGAGAGAAAGAGAGTCACTCGGTCGCATCCCGCTCTCTGCCCGATCTCGCGAGGAGAGTCGAGTTAGAGTAAGTAGTAGGAGCAGAGCGCGAACGGTGTCGTATCAGCATATATTAAAAAGACAGCATAGCGCGCGTGCATCATCAGGGTGGTGTGTATAGTAGCGCGAGAGATAGCCCCGGGAGAAAGAGAGACAAGGTCGCAGGGCGTGCGAGAGAGAGAGTGGGTATATAGTTGTAAAAAAAAGGGGGTTAGCGCCAGCTGAAAATCGGCGCTCTCCGACAGCAGCAAGAGAGAGAGAAAAGGTCGCAGTGCGTCGCGAATGTGTGCGCCGCGCGTGTCTTTGTCGTCAATCGCGGCAGCTGTGCAGCAGCAGCGTGTGATCATGTCTAGCCGCGAGAATCGCGCCGCCTCGTAATAGATATAATACCTAGCTGGAGAGAAAAAAAAACAGTGCTACGCGGGCTCTCTCTCGAAGCTTCCTATCTCTGTGCCTGCAGCTATAAGCGACTTTCTTCAGCCCTAGCTTAGAAAACACGCACCTTGCCTAATTTCTCTGTCTCTCTATTTTTCTTGCCCTTTTTGAGGACGGCTCTAACGGAAAAAGGAACACTTTTCTTCACGCCGAAGAACAAGATAGTCGGCTGAAAGGAGACAGCAGAGCTGGAGCCGGAATCATGACCGATCATACGAAAATGTAAGTACTCGCTTTAACTGCATCTCTATATACATACATAAATGTGCATAGATTGTGTCTAGGAAATGTTCTCATTGGTGTCGGTTATACACAGACGACCCACGTATAAAGAGAGAAGAGGCGAGGAGCAGAGAGCGGCAGCAGCAGCAGCGCAAAGCGGGGAGTAGGCCGCCTAGCTCTGATCGATTTTTGGCCTTTCTCCCGCTCGCGCGCGCGACACTGCTGATATCTATATAACGAGAGCGCGGCAGAGTCTGCTGCCACCGCTCTGCTGCTTCTCTCTTTCTTCTCAGGGTCATCGCGCACGCCTTTGCGCTTCCAATTGCAAAGTTTGCACCGACGATGACACTATCTTGCTGCAGCCGAACAAAAAGCGGCCCTCGACAGCCTGCCTACCTCCCTCTCTTTTCTCGCTCTGTGTGTAACTGTTGCTAGATTCTGCGGAGAAAAGATGGGGCTTGCTTTATATTGAAAACGCCGGAAAGTGTGTTAGTGTGTACGTGCATGTATACACATAATGCGCAGATGATAAAAGAGCCGAGAAAAGAGACTTTCTCTATGCGTGCTCCGTTGTGTATATACGCGGCCCGTCAATTGGTTTTATGTCAAACGGAGAAATCGGGCCTGGAGCAACTCGCGTTTATAAAGATCGCGCGATTTTTCGTCCCTCGCTACTGAGTTCTTCTCCGTTTCCTCGCTGATTTTCTCTCGCGCGCGAGAAAAAGTGTCTGTAGAAAGAGCATTGAATTTTGAGGTTAGCTTTTCTATTCTTGCGGAGATAGTGGCGGCAGTCCGCAGACGCGGGCACAATTGTTCAAACAATCGTTTACCACGTACGCGATATAGAGAAAAACGAGAGTTTTTCCCTCTATCGGCGCGTGTACGTGCGTAATCTTTATTGGCCTCTATTTTTAAAAAGCCCGGATAAATAACCGCCGCGCAGCAGCAGCTACAGCAACGCGCACGTCTGCAGCGCGCAGCGCACGAGAGCCGCGGAAAATGCTCGCTCAGCTGAGCGGAAGGTAATAACGGCTGCTGTCCCTCTCTCTTTTTTCTCTCTTTCTCCCTCTTCTGTAAGAGCTATGGGTGGAGAAACGAGAGAAACGGAGGTGACGACTTGGACTTTTCGCAGAAATGAAAAAGGCGAGATAGCGCCGCCTTTTTTGACGCTTGTTTAGAAGAAAGAACAGCGATGTGGCATGAAAAGAATCTCGCTTTCTGCTTCTCTTTCTCTCTTTACTTACTGTCCTATGCGAAAAATATCACGTTTCTCGAAGGTAAGCGAATATTGGCGCAGATTTCGTTACGCGTGGAGGAGACTCGTATTTAGATAGTCGACGCTCTCAGCGCGAGCGTAGGTATGTCATTAATTGTTTTACGAGCGGTTTTTTCAGGTTTAATTAGAATTTTAATTAGAAAAACAGTTGTTTCGTTAAATAATATACCTGGAAAATGATTTGCTCGAGTTTTTTACTTGATAAAAGCTCTTAGTGTTTGTGTGAACGGTAATTGTTGTGCATAAACGTAGAAGAATATATAATAAATCTCGTGTGCTGTTATTTTTTCTTTTTTTGGTTGGTTCAAAACATCTTGAACATAAATATAATTCTATTACTTGAAAATGTCATTGTTTACAATTGAGAATCGTGATTTGTAATATATTTTTCACAACAAATAACTGACATAGTTTGCTTTAAACGTATTAAGTGTAATACACTTTTTTATCTTTTGAATAAGAAATGTGAATGTAATTTAAGATAAAAATGTAATGCAAGTCAAAGTGTTCCTTGAAAAATTACAATTTTTAAGAAGCATAAAACAGCATTATATATTTTACAGGTAGAAAAAATTTTACACAAAGGGGAACTTTTTTTAATTATCTCTTAACCAACTTTAGCTTTTCACTGAAATTGCAAGAAAATTCATCAAAATTTCAAACGTCCAATTTCCCCCAAATTCATCCACATCAATAAAAATCCCGTTCACGCGGTCCCTCTCCACAAATCAATAAACCAACCCAACAAAAACCGAAACGATTTTTCCCCGAAAAAAAATCTCTCCGGAAAATTAAGAAATTACGCAGGCCGAGATAACGTATAGCCAGCCGCGGCCCAGTCGTACACGAGTCTCTTAAGGGGAACGAGGGGTGGCAACGTCGGCGATATATAAGCGCACAACAAACATCGGCCACCGCAGCCGGCGGTGAGAGACAAGCCCTTTGGACGAGTATAAAAATTTATCTTCATTATAAAAACGAGGAGAAGGCGGGGAGCTCGAGAATTGCGACGCAGACCGCTCGGCGTCTCCACTAACGTTTTCTCTCCAAATTTTTTCCGACTTCTCTGGCTCTGGCTCTCGGAAAACGAAGCCTGGTGGGCGTCTGCGAGCCGAGAGTGTACGTTACTGGACACCGACGCTTTTTTTGCGAAAAATCAATCTTTCCTTTTCCACTGCGCCGGGAGAGCGCGGGAAGAGTCCATCTCTTACAAAGAAATTAATTGGAAATGTGCGGGAGTGGTTTTTGCGGGCCGGCTTTCGTTTAGGTTGGGTTTCGTAGGCAGTTGAAGAAATTATACGTAAGAGACGTTCGCCTGAAAGATTGACTTTTCAATTTTAGAAACCAAAGTTAGACACTAATAACTTTTTTGTCGCGCTGAGTTATTCCTTCAAGAACAAAGCACGTGGCGGCAGTAAATTGAACAATGATTAGCAGATAATAACTGCCGACACAGAAATTAACATGTAACTCACGAAGAATGATCTACTAACGTCATCGCAATTACTTTAAAATTAATGAAGATTACTTCGTTAACACAACATAATGGAACATTTCCAGCGGATCGATTCTCAATTCCATCATTACATTCACCGAGCCACCTGGTCCTCCACAAAAATCGCATTACCCTTAAAAATTAGCCTGATCACCGATCTACGTATCTACGCTCTCCGCGACCTTCTCCGTCCCGTTACGGAGCAACGAGCCAGACATAATTGCAGGCTTCTTCTCGATTATGCTAAAGGCAGCGCGCGCGATGACACGGCGAGATCGGCCGAGATCTGATATTAATTTTTAGCAAGACTCGTGCGCAGACGCCGCACGGCGAATCGACCTTTGTGTGCGGCTAGAGCAGCTCTGAACTGCGCGCACGTCGCACTTTGTGCGGGAAACGTCGCTCGAAGGCTTTGACGGGACAGGTAATTAAAGTTTTAAGAGCGAAGAGTGAAGCGTGGGATATTGTTTTTCCAGCCTCGGATTTATCGATGCCCGCTTCCGGGCGAGATTATTTTTTAATATAATCGAGAGAGGCATGTTTGTGCGTTGATTTTCTTTAATGAATTTCGCAAATTTATTCGATTGCGTAGGCCGTGACGCGCGAGCTGAGGAACTCGGCGCTCCGGCACGTACTAGAGTGATGATAATTAATTAACGATATATTATGTAAATCGAAAGAAAATATATTAAGGAATTAAAAGATTTATTATGTAATTTATTGAGTAACAAAGGCGCTTTATGTTTTTAATCAAATTGTTACGATTTTTCTAGATCTACCACTCATTGATAAGATCAACTTTATATCACATTATAGATTGTGTCGTTAACATTACAAAGAAGACGGCAAACTAAAGATGATGTTACAATTATTTCGAGTGTTCTGATTCATGATTTAATATATGCGTTACTGCCGCTTGTTAGTACGCATAATTATTCAATTTATACGTGTAATTAATCTGTTTAATTATTTGGAAAATAATTTATGCCGTCTAATAAGCTTGACAATAATTTACGCGACAAAAATGGGTCAGTGGGATTAAAGATTTAAAATCATTCTGACCCGCAATAAAATTTCCCAAAAAAAATTGTCTTACTTATATTTTTGGACAATAAAAACAAGAATAGCTTTATCGTGCCATTTAAAAATATCGATTTCACCGCTGAAAAGATAAGACATTTTTCCTCTCTTTCGAATCCAATCTGCAACCCGGCGAAAATGGTGCTTATATTTCCAAGTATCCTATATAGATCCAATTCATACGGTCGCTCTTATGGAACCGTTTGCCTGCATTTTTTATAACGCGCGCCTGCCGCCGCATGCAGCTCTATATACGTTATACAGCTAAAACGAGTAAAATTCCACGGTAATCGAATCCCCCTACTTTACCACCCTCCCATATAACCGCCAGTCTCTCACCTCTCTTCTGGCCATTCAAGCGTTTTCATCGGGCCGCGAAAAAAAACGGCCGCGTATAATTTAGTTTGCGCGCGCGTCCAGCCCGCGGCGTTTAAAAGATTATATGAAAACAGCAGCGCGCGCGACGGCTAATTTATTCAGCTTGGCCGGCTGCGTCGTTAAAAAACAGCGGAAAATTCAAAAATTCGAGAGAGGAAAGCTCGCTGCCTTTTTTCCGCTCCGCTTGAATGTTTCAGCGCACGTTTCCAAGCGGCCACATGAATAATATCGGTCCGCGCGCTTTTAGCAAAACAAAGCTCAGACTGCAGGCGAATTCGAGAGGGAGAAGGTTATCGAAAAAGCCTCTTAATGGGCGAGAGGAACGAAAGTGTACTTTCGCTTTCGCTTTCCGCGCGCGAGCGCCACAGAGAGAGAGAGGAGTATCTAATCGATCTGAGAGGGGGTGGAGGGCGGCGGCGGCGGCGCGGCCCATGCGAATAACTGCAGAACATGAAAATGTCGCAGGAAATCCAGGTCGGCTTCCAGAGTATCGATCCCCCCTCCCTTCCGCT
>JAPYZB010000898.1:0-16845 GCA_030522745.1 Eupelmus kiefferi | reverse complement strand
ATAAGTCGCGCGACTGCTGTCAAGAAAAACTTGCGACTCTTTGAAGTAACGAGAGAAGAGAAGGCACGGCGACCCTAGAAAGTCGCTGAACGTGTTTCTTTCTTCGCACGATAAAATAAATAATCGTGCGTGCGTAACATATTCTCGAAGAAGAAATTAATCATAGCTCTGATTTACCTGTGAAAATACTGAGAATCAACGCATTCAGAGTAAAGTGTAACATTACTTCGGGTGCATACATTAATAAGAAAAAAGTTCATACAATTCACGAGTTTTTTCCCAGAGTTGCGCCAGGATATAAAATCATAGAAGTACCGTCACATGTAATATACTTACCACTCAGTGTTAAGTGCATAGATCATCTGCGAATTCGAATCGTAGATCAGGATGGTAATTTAGTAAATTTTCGAGGAGAGGAAATTACTATCAGACACTACATCAAATCTGTATAATGGGAATCGTTTACAATTCAAGTGTGCATATAACGCAGCCATCATGTAAGACAATCATCATTCGAGTGAAGAAACTCAAACCGTTAACACGGCAGAGCATTCAGTTCCTAAAAAGTCTAGGACTAAAAGTTCGTGGAAAAAAATAACTTGTATAATTCCTTGCTCCTTCCAGAACAATGGACGAAATACTAAGAATTCAATCATGTGTCGTATTGGATGAGTCTATTGCTCATTATGAAGTACACGCACATCAACTTTACTCAACATTAAGCTATGATAACAGTGACGAAATTCGTATTTCTATCCAACATCAAGATCTATGTCTCTTACAATCGCGCAGTTCTATCCATGTATGTGGAAAAGTACAAAAATTAGATGAACCAGCACTAACTAAAACTAAATTTGTCAACAACGACATTTGTCATCTTTTCGACGAAATTCGGTATGAAATTAATGCTGTGGAGATAGATAAAAGTAAGAATGTTGGATTAAGCAGTCTTATGAAATGATGGACTTTATTCAATTTTGAGCGTCGTTGGAGCTACCGCCACCCCGCGTAAATCTACGCCCATGAGCCACATCCGCTTCCCATTACTCAACAAGTTACTATTAATATTTAGTTCCAACAATTTTGGGAAGCGGGATGTTTCCATGGGCCACCATTCTCCGACGGTGATACTAGTAAATCGAAATTGTCGGGCGTCCTCCAGCATCCTGCCAAATCCGTCCACCGTTAGGTAACGCGGGTGCCCGAAATGGAAATCCAGCGTTCCCAGTTTGCCGTAAACAGTGCGCCACCCGTCTAGTGCAGTGGTTAGCGCGAGTTTTTCCTGATTTTCGGAGTACTTGCAAATGTATGCTAATATAGGGTCTAGGGTAAGGGCTCCGGAGCAGGCAGAGTAGGGCTTCTTAAGAGCCCGGGTCCCCAGTGATGAGCTGGAGACTTGGTTTTCATTAAAAGGAGAAATTTTTATATATCTCTTGCATGCATCCTCGCCCTTACCGCCCGAAAAGTAAATCTTACTGAGAATTGTGTCGCACTGCATCTTGACTTGACAGGCTGCTTTTATAGCCTTACGAAAACGGCCTTAATGCGGAAATCGTTCGTTATGTCATTTTTTATTTTTTCGAAGGCCGCATCCGCATCGGGATTCCAAATTACAGGTGTCTTATTTGTTTTTCTTATTACTTTTTATCAATAAGTGCAAGTGTCGTTGCGTTTCCGTGGCTCGGGGCGGATTTTCTGTAGAAGTTTACCAGTTCTAAGAATTTACGTAGATCGTCCGTAGTTACGGGTTTCGGAAATTTTTTAATGGCTTCTGCTAGCCTGTGGTCTGGCTTAAGGCCGTCTTTATTCACAGTGTGCCCCAAGAATACTAGTTCATCCGTCCCGAATATGCACTTATTGAAATTGAGATGCAGATGGAAATTCTGTATCTTTCGAGCACTATGTCTAGGTGTTTCTCGTGCTCTTCGGGTGAGTTGGACGCCACGAGTATATCGTGTATGTACGCGAACGCGAAATCCATATCCCCAGGCGCCATGTTAACATAGCCTTGGAAGGTTTGTGACGCATTTCTGAACCCGAAGGTCTTGAGGAGAAATTTGTAAAGGCCGAACGGTGTAATAACTGCGGTTTTTGGAATATTGTCTGGAAACATCGGAATCTGTAAGAATGCGCTCTCCAGATCGAGTGCGGAGTATACTGTTTTACCGTGCAGATTATCGGAGAAGTCGTGTAAATTAGGTATTGGGTACCTGTCCAGGACCGTGACCTTGTTAAGTCTCCGATAGTCTCCGCATATCCACCACTCCCCATTTTTCTTTAGCACTATTTGTATGGGCGTAGCCCATGGGCTTTTCTAGGGTCTGCAGATACCCGATTTACACCATTTATCGAACTCCGCCTTGGCTATTTTTAATTTTTCTGGGGATAAGCGACGCGGTTTCTGCGTGCACAGTAGACCCGTGGTTTTTATGTGGTGATGTTCACCTCTCTTTTTATATATTTTAGGTCTATCGATGCCTATGACCGTCGGATATTTATTGAAAATGTGTGCGTATTTGTTTTGCGAATCTACGAGAGAGATTTGCAATTCTGGCACGATTTTATTAACTCCCGGTATAGTTTTGTTTAATTTCGCGTTAATTAACTGCTTTTTATGCAGATCAGGGAGTAAGTGAAAATGTTTTAGTGCATCCGTCCCTAAAATGGTGTACGGCACGTCGGCTACGACAAATGTCCAAAGTAATTCCTGTGTATACACGAAGTTTAGGTTTTTACGTATTGTGCCGTATGTATTAATCACGGTGTCGTTCGCGGCGTAAAGTTTGATGTTGGTTTTTTTATTTTTAAAGTTTTTTGGTTTTGGTGTAACGGACATTTCCGCTCCTGAGTCGATTAAGAAGATCTCGTTAGTATCTTTATCTATTACGTGGAGGCGTATGGATTTCACCTTAGCTACGCTTGCCTCCATTACGTGCCGAGTTGTCAGTTTAACGAATTTTTCTGATTTTCCGTCTCGCCGTTCGCATTATTTTTATTATTTTTATCTCGCGAATCCTCCGGTTTTTTCGCGAAGTCCATCCAATCGCAAAGCTTGATGAACTTGTATGCCTTTTTGCCGAACTGCAAGTAAAAGCGACAATAGCGCTTCATATCTTTGCTTTTTCCAAGCTCGCGTCCTAGCGATTTTTCCCATTCGCGAGATTTTGTGAAAGAAGCGCGACTGCCGCGATTATTTTCTCTATTGAAGAAAGCGTCTACTTTAGCCATCATCTCTGTGAGAAATTGCGTTTCATTGTGTTTGA
This sequence comes from Eupelmus kiefferi, assembly GCA_030522745.1. Classification (NCBI taxonomy): domain Eukaryota; kingdom Metazoa; phylum Arthropoda; class Insecta; order Hymenoptera; family Eupelmidae; genus Eupelmus; species Eupelmus kiefferi. The sequence continues at coordinate 13,582 of JAPYZB010000898.1, read as the reverse complement.
TTTCACAGACGGACTCGCGGCTTTCGTGTGTACCTGGTCGGCTAGCGCGATAAAGGCGGCTTCGTTGCCCGGTGTTATTTCGCTCTTCAAGAATACACGGATATTTGCGGAAAGGTTAGCCTTGCACGCTTTCAAAATGAGTGTGTGTGGCATTTGCTCCCCGGAGAGCCTTGTTAATTCGTTTTAGTATTCTGATGGCTTCCGCGAGCCCATCGGGCAGCCCTCGAATAGTTTTTGCAGTTTCACGTCGACCGACTGCGTGTATTTTTTGATTAGAATATTTTTTAATCCTTCATAACGATTGTATGCTCTAAGCAGTGTAAGGCTGGCCGCGATTTCTGCGATCGTGTGCTGATTCAAATAAGACATGATATTTATGTATTTCGAGTTTTCTTTCGTAATATTTAAGGCGTTGAGTTGATGTTGAAACATTTCGAACCAAGTGTTTTGATCGTGTTACCAGAAGGGCATGTTTATCGATTTAAAGCTATTATTCAAGTGTGTTGTCTGTTGAAGGTTACAGCTTGCTGCTTGTGTATATGCCGTATTGACTAATGTTAAGATTAGTGGCAAGTTATTGTTTCGTTGACCTTGTGTGTTTACGCGGATTGAGTCTATTTAGCACTGCCAGAGGTTTCTCTCGCGGTTCGCGAATGTTTAAATTTAAATTTTCTCGCGATTCTATAAGTAGATATTTCAAATTTTCAATTTTCTGGCTTAAGTTGTGTATTTGCTCGTTATGATTTTTCTGCATATCTCTAATTTGATCAGTTAGGAATTTTTCCATTCTTTCGTATTCTTTTTTCGAGACCGACTTGTCTGCGTGGATATTACCAGCCTGACTGGGCCAACCAGTTCCCAGGTCGAAGCTGGGCGCAGTTCTATTCGGGACTGACGTGTCTGCGAAGTTATTATCGGCCTGACTGGACGGACCCGCACCTCAGTCGAAGATGGGCGCGGCTCTTTGCTTTGCCGTGTTTATTACTTTTTCTGCCACGGTCCACGCGAGCTTTTTTGTTTTTAAAACCCGCTCTGTATTTAGATTGTTAATAATATTACTGGGGAGAATTAGTTCCGGGGAGTTTTCGACGTTACTCGCGGCGTCCCCCTGCTCCGAGCTTATTATAACCGACTGGTTATAATAAGCTCGCGATAAAGGCAAAAGATTTTTCTTCAATCGTCTCTTGTGCTCGATTATTGAGATAATTCAATTTTTGATCAATGTATTAATATTAGTGTACGCGGGTGCCTGTTCATTGCGACCATTTACGTGTGCGGCTAAATTTGCGAGGAATTTGCCTGCTGTACAAAATGGCGGACCGCACGCGGATCGTGCCGATACGCCGCCCATCTGTTGCACTTGGTTCGCGTCGCGCACCAATTGGCATTCGTAGATTAATTTTAAACATGCACGATTCGCATTTTCTGCGGTTATTGCACGCACAGTTATAAAATAAATTATTACGCGTTTACAAAATTTTTGGTACCGTGCTGTACGCAACGAATCATAAAAAGAAAGAAAATAATGTTTCTCATCCGTGCGCAAAATATCTAACGCCGGCCCGGCACATTACTCGCGTTATACTAATGAGAGACACGAGAGAGCGATTTATAATAGAAGAAAGCAAATTGCTTTTCTTCTTACCTCGCTGCTCAGAGAGCTCCAGGTAGGCACGCCTAGGCTAAGCCGCGAGAAGACGCCCCTGGCAGGACTCGTCTGGGTGGTGTAGAAAGCACCGCAAGCGCGAGACTCGATACCGCCGTAAGCCGCGGCTCTCCTCTCCTCTCCTCTGTGCGTGTAGCGAGGCTTGGGCCGTGGACTTGGAGTCGGCGGCCGTGCAGTGAGCGCGTGTCCAGCGGGCGCTAAGTGCCAGTGTTGTGGCTGTAGCTGTAAGAGGCGTCCCTCTTGCCGCTGCTCGCACCGTCCGCTCCGTCCCAGCTGTAGACTCCTAGCCTCGAAGTTCGGGGTCACCAGTTGTAAGAGCTAGCCGCTCTTAGTTGTAAGGAGAGAGAATGGCGGGTCTGGAAAAGACTAGACTCAATGTTAATCAAGTGTTTCTTTATTGTCAGAGCTGTGCGACTTAGCGCAGCAGCTATTCGAGTCAGACTGAAAGTCTGTACAGCTCTCGCTGAACAAGTTGGTGGCAACTGAGGTTGTGCCTGCGCAGAGGTGCTCATAATAGCACGAGCCTTAGAGCGTGTGTGTTCGCTTACAGCGCCGCCTTAGCACTTACATGTGTGTGCGCCTGTACGTGTTGTAGATGTGCGCTAGTGAGAGTGCGCTTACCATGTTGCTAGCTAACCTAACTGTGTAGGTGAATGTGTGAACTCGTTTACGAGTAAGTGTGTTTACATGTGCCTACATACTCTTTGATTAATTAAATTTAAATCTTCGTCGGTTACGATACCAAATAAGCTTTTACTGATTGAACCTACAGTTTCGTACGGAGCTTTTCTTTTTCGACTTATTAAATAAGGTGAATTTACTCGCGTGTCCTGATCTTTTTCTAATAATTTTGTAAAACGTTGTAAATTTTCCTGTATCTGTAACAAAGTTTGATTTTTTTTCATGCAATAAATATTGATTTATTTCTACTCGACATTTATGAGAAACTAGTGGTCTATCACAATTTTTATGTGTACGGTTCCCTTCACAATGTTTTTCTGATACATCTATACTACAGTTTTGATATATGTCTGGATGTATTTGCACTGGTCTATGCGTTTCTAAAAAATCTTCTATATCTATATGCAGTATTATTTTCCAATCTATTCGCTTTAATTCAATGATACCCGTTTGCTCATATTATATTCCCGAATTTTTTTTAATTTTCTCTATCTCATATCCCTTGCGCATAGGTAGGAATGGGATAAACATAGGATTACTAGTAGGATTTTATCGGTGGTTTCCATTTTTATGTTATCCTGAAAATAAATATGAATTAGTTAGTTTTTGTACATTTTTTTAGTTTATCTATATGTTTACGTATTTTTTTGCCGTTTAGCAATTCTAAAATAACATTGTTTTTACCTAATATTTTTTTAAATTTTTAATGGCTTATTATAATAGGTATAAAGTTTTTGAGTTAGATTGACTTTATTGTTCGTGTGGTGTAGTTTTTAAACAGCCTTGATAAGGGACGTTCGTTAACACGTCCGAAACGTCGGTAAAGGAAAATAAATTTTGGATAGTTCGCGGAGATCAAGACGTTGTCTACTCATTATCAAAAGGTATAAAATTTCTTTGTTCTGGGCTCATTTAATACGTACGCGTAGTCTACTATGTTACAATCTAATTTTTTTAATTTACTATCGCATCGTTCTTTAGACTTCATTTTTGCCTTTATTTGATTTTGTCCAGCTCTTCCTTTTATTTCATCTAACCTTGCTAATAAATCTTGTAAAAATAGATTATATGTTCTTAGTATTTCTTCACGTAGTATACGCATTGGAAATATAGCTGTTCTACCAAGTACTAATTTAAGGGGCGTATAATTAGTTGCGGAATAAATGCTAGTATTGTAAGTAAATGTAGCAAATGGTGCTAACATATCTCAATCGTCCAATTTTTCTGAATAAGTATGTATGAAATCTACTAAGGGTGCGTGACTTCGTTCTAACGACCCATTAGTCTGTGGCCTATAACTAGAGGTAGTTAAATGATTAATTTTAAAAATTCCTAACATCGTTTTTACTATTTCTGACAAAAAGGTTGTTCCTCTATCCGATAATGTCGCTCTAGGAGCTTTATATTGACAAATTAAATGCCTAGCTAGTACGTTTGCAATAGTAGTAGGGAGCAAATCAGATATGGGCACAGCTATAACATATTTTGTTAAATTGCATTGCATAGTTAAAAGATGCTTGTTTCCGCAAGGGGTGGTTCTTAATTTTTCTACGGTATCGATTAAAACTTTATTAAATCCCTCGATAGGAGTATTGGTATTGGTTATTATCATTGATTCGTGGGTTTTATATCGATCAATTTTTTTCTCCTGACAACTAGAATATAATGAAATCTAAGATATCATTTCGCATTCCAGGCCAGTACGATCGTTCTCTAATTTTGCAGTATGTCTGATCAACTTTCGAAGTAGGTAACTCTACTTTCCCATAACTAATAGTTACTTTAATTGGAAAATTTTGTTATATCATAGTTATAATTTCAGTTAACATTCCTGGGTCTAGTGTGTCAGACAGATCTCCACGTCTAGTGATTCTGAAACTTGTCAAGTTTCGGTGTAATAATATTTCTTTTAATTTTTGCAACGAATTTTTTATTACTGTAGTTTCAGTTCAGTCATAATACTTAGTTTTTACCAATATAGAAAATATGTTATGATTTTCGGAAATAGAAATGAGAATTTGTCCCTGCTGAGGTTTCTTTGATTTTAATTGTTTCATATTTATCGCATCTATCTCGGTTAATAATCTGGTTACATAAGTATGATTTTCGCAATCACCAGACATGAAATGTACTATATTGTCGCGTTTATAAGTTAAGCATTGCCTAGACTTGTCAATATTGTCGTTTAAACTGGGAGGTAAGTATTAAAAATCAGTACTATCGCTTGAAATTACTACTTTAGTTTGATTTGTTAAATTAAAGGGTTGCAATATCGGGGGTATCGAGATAAATAATGGCCCATTTATTTCTGCTGGGGTAGTAAAATGAAGTCCTATATTACTCGGCTGGAATTTTTCTTTCGGTATCTTGGATAAATTTTTAAATTTTATTTGATTTTTAATACGTTCTTTATATGATGTACTTTTAGCAATTGGAGTCCCTGCTTTTATTTGTGGGGTTACCAATATTGCTCTATAAGTTACGGGTGTGGATTCTTCCTCCCTATTTACCACCTCATCTTGTTTATCGGCATCACCATTTTGTGATTCCGGAGAAGAATCTGAGTTCATAGTTAATCCTTTTTTGTATTTTTCGGCTATATCGCGAGTCACGACTGCCACGGTTTTACCTAATTCTTCTAGTCTATCTATTCTCCTTCCCATCTCATCGTTATTTCTATTTGCGGGATCATGAGGATCTAACTGATTTAAAAATTCTTACGCTCCCTGTTTGACCTCATCTCTACTTGAGTAACACGTTCGGAAAGTTAATATTATTTCCGCGCCCGGATCTAATTCTACAGCGGTTTTTTCTAAATGTTTTTGTATACTTTCGTTAAATTTGTCTATGGATTTTGCAACTCTTCCCGAGTTAGAGTGGTTTTTTCTCTGTTTTCGGTCCTATTTCCTACTTCATCATCACTTTCAGTTTCTACAGGGGTTACATCAAGAAACATACTAGGTTCCTAGAAAACGTCATCCAATTCCCTTCCCTCAATAGTATTTTCGTCCCTAAGTCCACTTTTTCTTGGATCTATAAGCGGTAATGTCTCTTCCGTACTTGCAACATTATCCGAAAAACTTTCATCGGCTTTCAAGGCTTTTCGATCGAGCTTTCACTAATAATTACCTCGGTGGTAGTTTTCCCTTTAGCTAAATTTTTATTTAGACTTTTAATTTTTTGTTCTTTAACTAGACTAGCTTTAGTTGGAGGTTTCGCTGGGGGGGGGGGGTTTAATTCATTTCCCGTGGTAATAATTTCTTTTGTTGATTCGAAAAAATCTTTCTGCGTGGATCGACTACTCGGATTAGCCATTTGTCGAGATCTAGTTCTTTTTTTTTATTTTTCCATGATCTAAGTGCAGTGCTACTCTAGATTTTTTTGCTCCTATCGGCCTACCTCTAGATCCTGTTTGCTGACTTGGCCCTACTTTAGGAGTATTACCTAAAATTCTTGATCTTTTCATTTCAGAGTCGTAATTTTTAAAGCCATTAAGTTTTGGTTAATTTCCACTTCTGGAGGGGTAATTTCGGGATTACGAGACAATGCGTTTACATTGAAATTTGATTTTTCTGATTTATATTTGAATGTATATTGATAACCTGTGAATTTAAACATCCATCTCATGAGTCTCTGTCCTGGATCTGTGTGATTATGCATCCAGATCAAGGGCTCATGATCTGCTACTAAAGTAAATTTTCTACCTAATAAATACGTCCGAAATTAGTGAATCGTGTACAGTGCTGCTAAGCTTTCTTTTTTCGTAGTACTACAATTGCATCTTTATATAATCTGTATATATAATCGCGGCTTTACTTAACGTTCTAGATAAATATGCTACTGGATGATCGAATTTGTCGGTGTCTTAGCACGGCTCCTATAGCATAATCACATGCGTCAATAGTTAACGTAAAAGATGGTATAGGGTAGCTTAAGTACCGGGTCTTTACATAAATGGTCTTTGAGTTCGTTAAAGCTCTGTTCTTGCTTTTCTGTCCAATTAAAAGAATAAAAGAATCTTTGCGTAAGAAATCGGATAAAGTTTTGGCTATTCGCGAAAAATCTTTTATAAATCTCCTATAATATCCTGCTAATCCTAAAAATTGTCCTATATTTTTCACGGTGGTAGGTCTCGGAAAATTTTTGACTGCAGTTATTTTTCCTGGGTCTGGCTCGATGTCTTTTTCGCGTACTATATGTCCTAAAACGGTGACTTCCTCTCGCTAAAATTCTACTTTATCTGGTTGCAAAACTAAGTTCGTGGCGCGTAAACGATCGAATAAATTGCTAACTCTACGTTCATGTTCTCGTAAATCTTTCGCATAGACTATTATATCACCTAGATATACTAACATTTCGGTATTTTGTAACCCTCGCAATACACGGTCCATTATACGCTTAAATGTTGCAGGGACGTTTTTCAACCCTATAAGCATTAGCATATAATAATATTGACCATTCGGGGTCGTAAAAGCTGTCTTTAATCGGTCATGTTCGGCCATGGGTATCTGTTCAAAGCCGCTAGCTAAATCGAATGTAGGTAAATAAACCGCGCCTCCCATCTGATCCATTATATCGGCTATATTGGGTAATGGGTACGCGTCTCCTTTCGTTTTTTCATTCAATTTTCGGAAATCTATTACCATTCGCCACCTAGGATTACCGTGCGAATCTGGTTTTTTAGGTATTACGCACGCGGGCGAGTTATTCGAGCTATTTGAGGGCTCTATGATTCCATCAGCTTATTTTTTTGTTACTTGTTCTTTTAAAACTACTTTATGAATCGGTGGGTGACAATAATGTTTTACTTTTACCGGTATATTGTTTTTGGTAGGAATTTCATGACTTATCCAATCTATACACGGCAGTGGATCGCCTGGTAATAATAATGTGTCATGATACTCTTTTATTATCATACTTACACTACCGTTTTCCTCATCCGAGAGGTGATCCTGACGTATTAATTTCTTTATCTTTCCAATGCGCTTAATTTTACTAGTATATAAGGGACCTTCATGTTCACTATCGATAACTGTATTGAATGTGGGAACATCGTATTCAATTGGTATTAAATCTCGCGGATCTATTTCTATAGTTACATCCTCTTCGTTAGTATTTATAGCCAGTAGGTTTCATTTACCGTTAATGTTTTGAACTAATCGTTCTCCTACATAGATTTCCTCGTTACCTACATCTATTCGCGGCAAATATCCTTCAGTGAGGTCGGTACTTACTAAGTTTATACGTATTACTTGTTTGGTACGTTCAGCTATCGCGTAAAATATTTTTTATTTTCTGTACCGATTGTTATTTCACTAACTAACTTGCTTGTCACGCCTTCGTCCGAAAATAAGTGATTTACATCTTCCGATAAGTCTTCGCTAGTTATTCCTTCACGTATTTGCTTCAGTTTAGACTTCTAATATTGTTCTTCATCGTCTAATACGTTCAACGAAGCACTGCTTTCTACCACAGTTTCGCGTTGTTTAACTTCGGCAGTATCTACGTCATCGTCATTTATACGAGCTTCTGCGACAGAAGGATGTAAGAAAGGCATAGGATGCATTAGGTCTAAACTAACTACTAGAGTTTTATGATAATAAGATATTTCTACCTCTTCTTTGAAACAATAAGGTCTACCTAGTAATATATGCTGTTTTATAGGAAATGTTGATTATGTTTTATCGTTAATGTTACCATCCCTAATATCCATAATGCTCCTTCGAATATTCCGCCTAACTCTGCACTCTCTTTGAAGTCTACTCTCACATTTTGATCTAAAGCACTTAATTTTATTATATTTACAGATTCGATGTTATCTATCATAAAAAGTCATTTTTGTTGTCGACCTTTTTTTACTGCGCATGAGACTACTGACGATGGAGTCTCATCTTCTTTATTTCCTCCTCTAATTCCTGCACACGCGGTGATTTGCTCGATTTCTTTAAGATCTGCATTAATTACTTGTCTCTGCTTGGGAGAGTCAGTGGCTTGTATCGGAGCCTGCATTTGTTTGTGTAGTAGCTATGCCGGTTGTTGAACTGGGCTCGTCGTCGATTGCGCTGGATGAGCCCACGTCGAATTTAAATGACCGTGTGCTTCCCTAGCATCGCGACGGTACTCACCAATTATTTTGAATTATTCCTGGTCTATTTTGATTAAATCTATCATCACGCATAGATGGCATATATCCCCGGGGACTTTCTTGCCGTGAACTATATTACCCTCTATTTGTATTATTGGTATTCATATTATAACGCGGTGCTCTGGGCCAAGGTTCTGCTAGTCTAACTGTGAAATTAAAATTTCCTATTACCCGGCCAATTACTTTCTGGTCGATACTGAGCATCATTCGCCTGCCATACGTGCCCCATAAAATGCCTAGGTCTATCGTTTCGATAATCATAATTAGAATTTGACCTATCTAAAGGAGTTCTCATTCTTTCATCTCCCGGTGGGTAATTATTTCTTTCCCAATTCGAGCGATAAGTTGGGTTATACCTTTGTCTAGTATCTGGCAAGATTTGCGCCTCTATTCGAGTCTTTACATGTACTGCTTCTGCGTGAGCTTCAGCTAAGTCTTTGGGTCGCCTTCTTTTCACTAGTCTAGCCATATATGCGGGTAACTCTCGTATAAATACATCTGGCGCTGTCATTTGAAGTGTAATTAACAACTCATTTATGTATTTCTTGTCTCCTATCTCTTCCCTAAGGCTTTGTTCTGCGCCTAATTAATATATTTGATCTATCATAATAATCTCTAACCGTATCCACGTGATTCAGTCGCAATTCATTGATTCTACCTGCATAATACGAATAAATTTTTCCTGCAGCAAACCGCGTTTTAAAATGTTTAATTAGTTCATCCACAGTATTAATTTTTTGTCCATATGTACAATCTCTAGCGCTACCTGTCATTCTATTCAATATTACTTTACATATTGACCATCTTGTCCTTCCGCTACATAGGCCTTGCCTTTTCGAATACCTTGAATGAAATCTTTTAAAGGTATGTTTTTCCATTAAAATTTAGTATCCCGTTTAACGCGCTTTGTTAAGAAAAACTAGCTGCCATGGCACACATCATCATGGCAGAGGCTTCTGCCTCTCCATCTCCGGCTGTGGCATTTGACCCTGTCATGACTAGCCGCTCTATTTGATCCAATAAATCTCGTAGTTGATCTATGGTGGTTTTTAACGTAAATTTGCGCTTTCAGCTAAGTCTTTTATTCTTTATCTTTTATCCAGCTTCTAACTAACAAGGAGAGGTCCTCACCCCCGGGTCACGGATTTTGCTAAGACTTTTTCAGGGCCTTTTTCGACCAAAAAAATGGAACTCGTGTCTCGAAATTTCATCGAATAGGCCTTAAAACTTAAGTTATGTGCATTTTTAGTATTATCTTAAGAAAAGCATCTTTTACGTAAAATGTCAATAATCTTATGTACAAAAATCCTACATTGAGCATTAAAATAAGAAATAAATCTCAAAGAGTTCAGCTTTAATTAGCTTTTTTTCAGAACTGAAAAATATTAATCTGGTCTGAAGGTACAATAATTTGAATTTGAGCAATAAGAAATCATTTAAATTTGTACTTGCTCATATTCATAATTTAACTATGTATTATGAAAGAGTCATAAGAATTATTCTTATGAGCGAGGCGGCAGGGTCCGGAAAGGCGCAGCCAGATGAGTTGAAGAGAGTGAGTGTAGCGTAGAATGGAGGGACGTGTGTAAAGCGCGCGAATTTCGAAGGGTTTCGAGCGAAGACGAGGGAGAGCGAAGAGGAGAGAAGACAACAAAGGCTTGAGGTTGATGAGATGATCTTCGGGTTTCTGAGACGTGAAGCCGAGTGGGAGGATGCCTTCGGCGTTCGAGTCATGATCCTCGTCGATGCTGCAGTGAGGGTGTAAACCTGCAGTATGATAGTCAGATGGAATTGGCGGCTTGGTCCACCGCATGAAAGTCTCGCATCCGAAAATAGCAGACTACACTGCTATCCACTGCTAGTAATCGGCGAGGTAAAGTTGACTACGGTGCCGCGGCGAATCCTGCAAGAAGATTTATCAACAACAATTTGACAACACCGCGGGCCGGCCGATCATCGCAAGGAGCGTCACGAGTCTCGTCACTCTTCCGCCTCATCTCGCCTAGGACGGTCGCCCTTCAAGATGTAACAAGTTTCGGTAAGAAATTTCGGGGGTTTTCTTTAGTGTTGCGTTTGAATTTTATTAATGAACCGTTAGTTTTATTCTCTTGATCGGGTTTTATATTATTGATTGTATCAGATTACTTTACGATTCGACATGCGAGTTGCGAGGAAAACCCGAGAGTTTCGTCTGATTCTCAGAATGCTTTTTGGTTTGGTTTCGCGCGCGCGCCGGTTAGCGTTTTCTGTAGCGACCGCGACCCCGCGAACGGTTTCCCACCTTCTGAGTGGCTCGGGGAGTGTTTTCTTGGTAATCACGTATGAAGATTAATTATGATTTTAGCGTTTCTTCGAGTCTTTTAGTTAAATTTTAGTTTCGAATATTGGTAAGTGCAAGTGATCTATTTTCAGTAAATTCCAAAGATTCCGTATTTGCAAGAATTTGTTATAATGATTTGTCAAGCGATGATTTTAAAGATCTATGTAATTAAGTTTTGTTTTATCTTTCACTAGTATTTTAAGAATAAATGATCTGTTATTTTATTTTGACCTTATTTATTTAATTAATCCATAGTTTAAATAACGCAACATTATAGTATTTCTTTTACTTAAATTTAAACTACCATAACTTCGGACCAGATGAATATTTTTCTATTCTCAAAGAGGCAAATTAAAGCTCAACTCTTTAAGATTTATTTTCTATTTTAATGCTCATGTAGAATTCTTTTACATAAGGTTATTGAAAATTTACGTAAAATCTGGTTTTCTTAAGATAATACTGAAAATGCACATAACTTAAGTTTTAATGCCTATTCGATGAAACTCCGAGTCACGGGTTCCATTTTTTTGGTCAAGAAAGGCCCTGGAAAAGTTTTAGCAAAATCCGTGTCCCGGAGGTGGGGACCTCTCCTTGTAAGTAAGCCAAAATAGTTATCTTAACTGTCTTATTTTTAATGGGTTTTATCCGGGCAGAAACACGCAACTTTTGATTTATGTCTCTATCGTTATGATTTTACTGAATAAAATTTGAATATTTTTTTAACAGTAGCCTTAATTTAATCACTAATTTCCTTGTTATACGCTCCTACTAAAATAAAATCACTCAATCAATAATTTAATATACCTTAATGAAAAATCCGTTAGAGTACTATACGTAATTCCACTTTTATGTCTTTCCAACAAAAAGAAAATATAAAGAAAATTTTTTGTTCACTTATTAATTGTGCAATTAGTTAGTGGTTTTTAAAAATTTATCGTTAAATAATCCTAGTAGTAAATTTCTAGCTTTAAATTATCGAATTATTCTCAAAAATTCTTATAGGCGTTCAAACCATCTTTATTTATTTTTCAAAAATTAACTCGGTCCTTATATCTTAAAAAATTTATTTACGCCCTATCATGAAAAATATATACTATAAATCAAGAGACTTTCTGAATAGCAACAGTAACTTATTACTCTACAATATACATAATAATACGCAAAAATTTTGGTTAGGCGTAATTATGACTATATCACTCGATTAGATTTCCTCAAGACGTTAATTAAAATATTAAAATTCTCTGTAACATCTCATTCTACAGTTTACAAATAATCTCGTTAAATGATGGTATTACCGAGTTTCATTATATATTCACAAATTGAGCTAACGTTTCATTTGTTACCTCTTATCAAAATCCTAAATAAGTGGCTAAAGTACTTTTCTTAAGCGTCTTATTCTAATCCGAATAGGGCTAATTATGATTTTACCAATCGCTAATAGAATTAATTGAGTTCCTTATTTTCTAGTTATGTACTTACGTAGGCGTAAATTAATATAATTAATTCCTTATTAATTTAGAATCTATTAGTCTAATGCTATCAACTCAATTTTTAGTAATGAAAGAAAGCCGGTTATGCTATTTGAAAGTAAGATAATTTTACCACTTTTTATCAGTAAAAATAGAAAATGATGTTAATTAGATAGATTTTACATTTCATTATTTTATATCTTCTTTTATAGCTTACTGCTGTTTCTAAATATTAATTCCTTTTCCAAGTTTTGAATTTCTAACTTTTATTTCCAAATATTCGTCTAAATTATATACGTTATATGAAATTATCTACGCTGTCTTACGGCATTGATATGCTAATATTTCAAAAAAAAAAATTTCTCATTTGGAAAAGCTATAATTCACCACCGAGCAGTATTTACGCGAACGTTTATTTAGGTCTATTTATAACTACGCTGTTCAGGCTGATTTTATCAAAACCCTAATATTACAAATTTAAATTGAGATAATCGTATTATTACACGTTCAATATTTTGAGTAACTTCTTCTCTATTCCCTAGCAAGTACATAAACTTGTGGATAACTATTAGCATTGGATAATACTATAGTTTCCCTTAAGATTTCTGTTTTTTAATTCGTTAATTACTCGCTGACTCCTTATATATTTTTCCTAGTAACTTGAATTAGTATTATTTTTTTTCTTTTTTTTATTTATAGTTCCTGCAACAAGATAGATATCCTGTTAACAGAATGACTATCCGAAGCTTGAGGCAGTTCGCTTTTGTTTTTTTTTAAATTTTTTCTCCTGTGACCTCCTTCTGTAGGATTTGAGTTTGGTGACACCTACCTAATCCGTACTTGGATAATATTCCGGCAGGCCAACCGTTTCACTCAGATCGACGTCGGGACTGAAGGTGTGTTACGTACTCGTGAAGCGAGTACGTAATTTCAAAGATTTTTTATTTTGTTTGTGGACTTTTGTTCGACACGTCCCACATGGGCCCGCCCAGCAGAGTCTCTGGCGTCACACACGATTTAAGTCTCTCTCTCTCTCTCTCTAACTAATATTTTAATCCGTGCTTTGGCACGTAGAGCGTGACGCGAGGTTATAAAAAAAAAATAAAATTGTTGTTTAACGGAAAAAGATTACTAGGCCTGCGAGTAAATAAAGTTCTTACCTTTTTATTGGCGGTGCCTGCGGGCTGCTCGTTTTGGTCTTTGAGTAATATTTTAAGTATTTGATTTTATAGAATCTATAATAGGGTGTCCTTTTGTATTTGGTCCGTACAGGGTGTTTCTGATTATCAGTCACACTCGTG
>JAPYZB010000897.1:8213-36785 GCA_030522745.1 Eupelmus kiefferi | reverse complement strand
GCTTTAAGGCTTCTGCATGATGCGAAAAACAAGGGCTAATATCTCACGCGCGAAATTCAAGTTTATAAGGTATCCCCTTGTAAGCTGGAGGATATATTGACAGCGAAAGATTTAGCGAGCGTCCTTGTAAAAAAAGAGGTATTAATGATCGGTTTTTGTAGTTTCTTGTTTTCTTTAAACTGATTAATTATCTAAAGTTTTAATGAGAGTAACAACTTAACAAAGTTTATTCTATACTGTTTTTTTTCTAGCTTTTTCTTTTGAACTAGATTATATTTTTTTATTTGTTTTCAATCTGTACAAATATAACTTCTGCGCCCTAGTTAATCCGAATAAAGTACAGAAATAAACACAAATATAGAAATCCACCTCTACCTTATAATACCAATCGAGGAAAACTGTAACTCAGTTTTATTTATCAACCGCCTTCCCGCAAACTTTTCCCTCGCCAATGACAATTTCATTGATTCTCTGATCAGACACCACCATCTCTTAACCATTCGTTTTCCTACGATTTATCATATTCGCCGAGTCTCCGCGCGTCCATCAAACAATTCCTGGAACGCAGGAACGGGCCCGCAAAAAGCGCGACAAAAAAGCACGCCTCCTTAGCATAATTCAACATCGAGCCTCTGCCTTACCTAACACAGCCGCCGCGGCACAATCAATCTTCGCTCATCTCGAGCGAGACTCGAACTACTTACCGCCTCGGCCCGACGGATGCAATTTTTTTTATCCCGTCCCTTTCCGCGTAAGACGAGTAGTAAAGGGCGCCCCGGGCTGCTTGCCGAGCGCTGATGCTAATCTGGTTGGAGGAGTTAGGGAGATTTTGACAGGCAAGGAACCCTCTGTTTTTCTTTGGAAGAGGCCGCGGTGGAGTAGGATAACGCTGATAGGATCATCGAGATGCCGTGTTTAGTTATTCTTCTTTTTTTTTAAGTTTTCTTTGGCCTTCTGATTTTTTTTTTTATTCCTGTGGTTGTATGGTGCGGTTGATTTGCGTGCTTAATTATGTCTCTGTGAATGCGCGAGTTTATCGAGTTCGAATCGTATTGTTTTATTTCATGTAAAACGCGATAAATATTTCAATAAATAATTGCGAATTGGATTTACGTTAGGGTGTCTTGAAATTGTTAGAAACCTTATAGATTATTTATAACTTTATAATACGTTGGTGAGGGATAACGATGTGTATCAATAAAGCTTAATCGATTTAGAATTAGGGAAAATTTACTTTGAGTAGGATAGATAAACTTCGTTAAAATAGGGGTGAGAGCAACGCAAGGATTATTCCTGACTATGGCGATATTGTTGATATCCAGCTAATTTGCATATTTTAATGTGAATTTCATTAAAGACACAGTATTAATTACCTTAATAAGGATTATAATTATACCTTTCTTGATGAGCCTAACTTCATGCTAAGATTTTGAATTAAATTATTCACCCAATCGTAAGAGTCGTTTTTCCCATAAGTTTCCATCTTAATAAAAATTAATGATTAATTGCTATTGAATTGTTTTACTTCAATCAACGCCTCAGTGAGCAAAGATTACTTTCTGTAAATTTTACTTACGAATTCTCATAAAATTTTCAGAAACTACCTTTTCCGTTAAGACATAGATATTTTGATTTCAAATTCTTTTTTTAAAAACATTTATGAATCATTTAGAAATGCAACAGTCAACTTTTATTATTTAGATTTTTTAGACCACTAGATTATGTTAAACTTATTAACTCGCGATATTAGTTTAAATATCTTCACATTTTCAAATATTTTCTACTAATTTCTTTTTTAACTTCACCAAGAGCCAGTCACTGTCAAAAACCCTCGGTTCCATCGATAATCCACCTACCAAACCCTTAGTTCTCTTCGCATCCCCCACATCGTCTCCCATCCGTCGCGCAACGCTTCACCAAACCCACCCCAAAAAACTTCAAAAACCAAATCATATCACATCACTCACCCAGCATCTTCAGCACTCTCCTAGTAGACCTGCTGTGCCTGCAGTGCCTGTCCATCCTCGAGCTGCCGACCTTGACCCTCGTGCTCTCTGACCTCCTGTGCTGCTGCCTGCAGTTCCTCTTCATCAGCGTCGACTTCTTCAGCTTCAGTCCGATCAATATATACAGCACCATGATCAGCGTCATCGGCACGATGAAGAACAAAAAAGTCGAGAGTTCGAACGAGTGCTGAACGATCACCCGCTTGAACTGGCACATCGGTAACTCCGGCATATTCCCGAACTGTATTATCCCAAACTGCAGCGCCTGCGGCAGCGCGCACAGCAGGGCTATCAGCCATATGAACAGTATCAGTTTAACAGCCCGCGAGAGTTTCGACATCGTCTGTGACAGGAAGGGATGGCATATAGCTACGTATCGCTCGGCCGTGAACGCCGTGATGGTCAAAACGGACGCGTTGGTGGACGTCTCCGCAGCCAGGCCACGAATTATGCAGAAAGCTTCACCGAAGACGTAGGGATACTTGGACCAGACCTGGTAGATCTCGACGGGCATGCCCCAGATGAGGAGCAACAGGTCCGAGATGGCCAGGCTGAACAGGTAGTAGTTGGTGGCGGTGTGCATCGACTTGTTGCGCGCTATGACCACGCAGGTGCTGATGTTGCCCACAGTGCCGGTCACGAAGATGGACGCGTAGATTATGCTGATGGGTATGACCACGTAGAGAGGATCGCGGGTGGGTCCGAGGCTGCTTTGGTTGTAGTCGTCCCGGCTTATTGGCTGGCCGGACAGCTCGTCCCTGAGGAGCGAGCTCGTCGTTGTGTTGAACAGCTCGTATGGGTTCTCCATGGTTAGCCGTGTCTGGTTTAACCGTTCGACGTCGGCATAGTTGGTGAAGAATTTTTTGGTGTAATGATTACGGAGCGCTCGGTGGCCAGACTTTCCTGGACTGCATCGTTACATGCTCGAGGGTGTCTTCTTTTAGCGATTACCGCACTCGATTGTACTTACTGCTCCTCTGGTTTTTTTTTAAAACTCTGAACAATCGATGCTATCGAGCCCGGCGCTAGATGCAAATCGGCAGCTCCAACAATGGCGAATTGTCACACACTTATCGCCTACAGCATCGCGAAAATTCTCAGCCGAGACAATGAAACGCACTTGGCCGCGGCACCGAACTCATCGCTCCAATTCTCTCCTCACCTTCCAGAAGCGGCTCTCCTCATAATCAAAAACCAAAGAGGGGAAAATATACGAACGCTCGCCGAGGTTTTGAACTTGAAAACTCGCGCGCGCGCTTCTCCACGAGAGAGAGTGCGGGCATGTACATATATATGTGATGCTCTCGCGTCCCGGTGCAGACGACAACTGGCGCTTAGCCGCTGCTGAGCGAGACTCGCGCGAGCGGCTTGTCATTTGGCGGGAAGAGAAGCGCGCGCGCGCACGCCTGCGCGCCTCTTGTATATAGCGCACGCGAGGAAGCAGCCAGAGAGAGAGAAAGAGAGAGAGAGAATGAGTAAGAGGGATGTGGACAACGCGCTGGCGCAGCTTCTGCGTTATATGGAGTTAAGAGGAGAAGGGGAAGGCCGGTGCGATAACGATATATGTATGGGAGGGAGAGAGGGAGAGGATGAGTAAACAGTATGCACGCAAGAGCACTGGACCAAGGCTTGAGGATGGTTTTTAAGAAAGTGTCGGCTACTCCCACTTCTCTGAGGCGCCGGCGCCTGCCTCTGCGAGTGAGCTTGAGGGTGGGTTTGGCAGAATTGAGTGTTTACTTTGCATTCGCAGAGTAGAATCGAATTTTGACATTTCGAATTAGGGATTAGTAAATGACATTTTTAACTTTGATATGAATTGAATGGTAATAAATAATAAAAGCTGTATGATCTAAATAGTTTCTTTCAAATAACTATTTGAAATAACTTTTTGAACAAGAACTTTTTTTTGATAAAAAAAACGAATGTTTCTTTTTGCAATATTTAAATAGCCGAAAATACAAAATTTTCATGAAAATACAGATGTATAGAATATTTATTCAATCACTTTGATTATTTTGGTAACTGTTGTATAAAATGATATAAAGTTTCTTATTTTCAAAGTTATAAATTATTGACATTTTTACATTTTCGCTTATTTGAATATCAAGATAAGAAACATCCGTTTTTTATCTTATAATATTTCTACATCTTGGTCATACTAATAATTGTTTTTCACTTGTTAACTTTCTACTTTATAAAGAATAATAAATTTTTTTTTAAATAGCGATTTACATATAAAACTATATTTTGATCGTACTTCATTTGAGCTTTATTACCATTCATTGATTCGAGCATTCTAATTTCATATCAACGATAAAAATATACGAAAATTTCTTCTTAATTTCAAAATCGCAAAATTCCATACTTCACTGCAAACACGAAGTTCGCTTTTCTGATATCCACTTAAGCTTGCATGGGAAAGCTAATCGAGCAGGAGTAAGCGCGATTTTTTGTTGGCTTGAGGGGATAGTTTTATTGACTCCTATAGGCTTTTTTTGCTAGGGTAAGACGAGAGTGATGGATAAGCGTTAATTAAGGGGGCGAGCAGTGGATG
Source organism: Eupelmus kiefferi (assembly GCA_030522745.1). Lineage (NCBI taxonomy): Eukaryota > Metazoa > Arthropoda > Insecta > Hymenoptera > Eupelmidae > Eupelmus > Eupelmus kiefferi. The sequence continues at coordinate 32,225 of JAPYZB010000897.1, read as the reverse complement.
CACGTGCGGACTACTGCGCATTTTTGCAGGATTGTTTTTGTCGCGGCGGGGTAGTTTCGAAGTATGAGCGCTGGAGACGAAAAAGTCGAACGTTTCGCTAGGATATGCGTGTTTTTTACGCGGTTTTTCTCCGTTGGAGGGGCCGCTTTTATTTGGTTGGTAAAAGTTTTATGTGCTTTGGCTCGGGTTCCCGATTATTGATAATAGGAGACGATTTTGATTTATTCCATTTGAAAGATCAATAAAGATTTTATGTCTGGTGAGTAAACGCGACGTGACCTACATAGCTAAAATTTGTTAAGGTGATTCTTTGATCTGCATTAATTAAAAAAATAGATTTTATTAGATATGAGCTTTAAATTTTAAAATAAAAGTAAATTTAAGTAAAGTCAATTACCATTTTAGCAATACATCTTAAAGTAATCGATTCAATTTCAAAAGAGCAAATTCGAGACCGAGTTATTATAGCAAATAAAGCAGCCATTTATTTATTGTAAGATGCTGTTAATGAAAGGACCGTTATAAAGTCAAGAGATAGTCAGAAATAATTGTGACGCCTGTCAAAAGTAGATGCGTACTTGCGGTTTCTCTAGTCCCCAAAATATGAATTAGAGTGCGTAGTTAGCATCTATTCATGACGCAGTTTATATGAAAATATTGGTAAAACCAAAGTAATAATGATTATACAAAAGGATTGGAAATACCGTTGTTATATTAAAATTTTAATGACTATATTATATATTTAGGGTATTCACAGGATATCCGTAGTTGAGCATCAGAAAAAGATACAGAATACACGGATTTTCTCGGAACAGTCAACGATAGCATATCTTTCGTGCGTTTTAATAAATTATTAAACTGTTCTTGTATTGATTACCATCAATGAAAAAATTAGTAATATAGCTGAATAAAAAATAGCTAAAAGATAAAACACTAAATGAAATCTGCAGCTTCCGAGAAAAACCAAAATAGTCTTTTTTTTAAAATCAAGTGTCACTGAAATCAATTCACTTTCCGAAATACAATTTTAATTGCTTTTATTTATAAATAAGCTACAATAAAATTTTATTTGATTTTATTAAAGTATTCATTTCCATTTTAGTTTTCAATATAAAATTATGAATTTTACATATTATCACGAAAAATGGACCTAAGGAGGTGCGTAAGGATCGACTACGTATACAATTATAGAATTCTATATAAGAACTTAAAAATTATGTTGAGAATATTAATTAAGTTAGCTTCAAAAAAGGTTCTTGAGATTGTATATTTTACTAGAAGCTGACATCATCCGATTTTTAGATAAACTCTACTGATTTATTAAAAAAATTATGAACAGACAAATATCTCTATCAAAAATTACCGACGTTAACGACATTTTAATATGAATAATTTTTTTAAACAAAGCCAATGGAACTTTTCCGAAAATTGAATAACGTCGACTTCTATTAAAATATGCAATCTTTAGAAACAATTTTTTCAACTGATCTAATTAATATTTACGGCATAACTTTCGGGTTCCCGTTTAGTATTCTGTGTAGATTTCTACCTCGCCCTTTCACTTGGCCTTAAGCATTTATTATGGAAAGCTATGGATATATTATGACAAATAAAAGAAGATCAAATAATAAAGTAATTAAAAAATAAACTATGCTTTCACAAATATCTTTCAAATATTTTTTAATAATAATTACTTTTGAATATAATTTTTTATTATTTCAATAAATTTAATAATGAAGACCGTAAAAAAGATTATATCCATTACAATCCATTTTTCAAACTATTTGAATGATTAGAGCTGAATTGAAATATTCTTTTCTGACTAAATAATGAGTATGAATCTATTATTTGTGACTGCGATTCTGATACAACGAAAATAGATATGCTATTTTAGAGATTAATATCATACTATTCTAAATTGCCCGCCAGCTTTTCATAAAAGCTTTTTTTAGTAAAAGATATTTGAATGAATATTTCGTTACTCGACAAAAAATTGAATGTATGCCAGATTGCTTGGCTATAGAAAGGGTAATATTTTATTAAAATCTTTGACTTGATTTGGATCGTGGTCATTATTTATGTATCTTTTTGAATAATCAAATTTATTACAGATTTGTAGGTAATTTCTTGAAACTACCTCAAGAAATTCTCACATTTATTTATTCTCACATTTATTTATTTATATAATAAATACATTTAAATAAATATTTTACATATTTGTTTCAAATTTTTACAACTGCTACAATCATAAATTTAGATTTATATAAACTCGATTCAGATATAAATATCAATAATTAAATGCATTACACTTCTCGTTAAATATAAAACAAGTTTCATTATTTGTTATATCTTATACATTATGATAATTCAAACAAGATAAGATACGACGCTAAACATGAATTACCATTTCCAAAATAAATAAAGCAAAAATCTTATTCCATGATTTGAGATATTCCAGTAAAACCAAATATACGATATAAAGTCTGCGAAGTACAACCCAAAAACATCGTGAAAGCAAATTCGAACATGTGTTTTTTTTATCGCATTATGCATAATTAATATTAGTGACAAATTATTATATTGATTGAAGCTTTTGCTTGCCACATGATGTATGTACATGACCTCGCTCACGTTTCTACGTATGGATGCATCTTGTATCATTTTGTTTACATATAGCCAAATTACTAACATATTATCGTCTTATCTTTTTCGATCTTGTTTTTTCCATCTAAGACTTGCCAAAATGTCTCTATAAATAAGTCCGCCTTGAGCAGACTTAACTGGGCAACCCTTCGACCGGCTGTTTTCACATCGCGGTTTGGAAAAAATAGGTCTTTGACTATTTCTGTTACATACGTTCGCACAAAACCTCAATTTTATGAGAAATCGGACAATAATATTTGTCTTGCTCACCAAAGTTACGCTAGCGTTTAGAAATAGTGGGAAATTTCTAACTGGGTTTGTTTACCCGTATATATGTACCTTTCGCTTTATGGAAAAATTTTATATTTAAGGATTGTTGGGTTTATTGATTGTTAAATTCATCCAAAAATCTCATGCGATTTAGCAATGCCAGACATTGATACTGTTTATACTTCATCGAATTTCCATCAAGCGTCGAGTTTCAGCGGCAAAGATACTTCGTTACAAATGAAATGATTTGTTTATTGAATCGTAACGTAATATCGCAATAATGCAAGATGGATTATATTTTTTATGATAATCAGTATAAAATAAGGTCGCTTTATGATTGTTAGTATCAACAAAATTGTCACGAGTGTATTAGAATTGAAGGATGTTTAAGATATCTTTCCCTTTTCATTTTCTCCTGTATTATTCCGCATAATTCAGGAAAAAGAATAGTAAATAGATATTTATGTTTACCTGTTCTTTCACCATTTGATCAAATGTATTTACTTTTATAAGAAAAATATGGCCCTGTAAAAAGTTTTACGGCTTTGAAGATTGTATTTATTGGATTTGAATAAAAACTTTGTAGAGATGAAAATTTTCTTTCTATATCAACAGGTTCATAGATAAATGAAGATGTAACGTACCTTCATCGTAGAATATAACGTGCAATTTCATATTCCTTGCATTTACATCTAAAATATATCATTATTTTGATCCTATATAAAAATCGACAATTTATTTTGTACTTGTAAAAATGTGCCAAATTCCGAAATCATTAATCATTTTGAAGTTCTGTGTTTCCTCCAAGTTTGACAAACTTGTAAATTGTGAATTCTGGTATTTCCTTACATAAGCATCATCAAGATAATTTTAATCGACTCTCTAATTAATTCACTTCCTCGTTTCATCATTTTTTTTTATTAGCTCATGTGTGAAAAATGAATGAAGTACATCTTATTGCATGTTGCTATTGATTTTTTTCAAATGGAAAATCTAAATTTTCAAAAAAAAAGTTTTCGGAAGGACAGTTTACTTTATTTAAAAGTCCTGGTCATTAATTTTACTACTTTAAGTAGCAGATTGCGGAAACTAATAAAATATGCAGTTTCAAAGTAGGAATATTAATTGACTTTGCACATTTTTTAATGAAAGGCGAAGGATGAATAATATTTGTATGGACTATCTATTATATTTATAATATTTAACAGAAAAAAATTTTCAAGAAAAAAATTTACATAAATTGCGAAGCAAAAGAAACAAAAATTCAAATAAAAATAAATAACAAACAAAATTGACAAATTTAACTGCATAAAGTTTAAATGAAAAAAATCGGTTAAGTGAATAAGAGATTTAATTCAGTTCGTGATCTAATACAGAAGGTTGAATAGCAGTAATATGGTTAGAGCGTGTCAGAATATTCTCAGTCAGCGTATAGTTGAACAAAAGCCAGATTTGAGTAGCAGATGGTTTCTAGCAATGTTCTATCGGAACGAATAAGCAATTTATCTGTTTCAGAATAAGTTGCAATTTTATCATAATTTATTTAATCATACTCAAAACTTTGTATTTAAGAAGGCTAAAATTATATGAAAATGCAGTAATACAGTATTCAGAATATTAAAAATAACTAGCCACTGGTTTCAAAGCTTTTAAAGATAATTAGTCTCTATATAGATGTATACTGACTAGGAGAGTGTCACACCTTCAGGTTTCAGATCTTAATGAAACTTTGGGATATGTTTTTAGGTACCAAAAAATGAACGAAGTGGCAGCTATATAGTATAACGCTTCGTTATAGACGTTTGTAGTATTATTTTAAGGAAAATGTGAAAAAGAGCTTTTTTTTTAAAACGCGACTAATATTTAGTGCGGTTTCTAACTTGGTTCAATTATTTTTTATTAATTCTATTAATTTCAGAACATGGTTTTTCATGTTATAGGGATGTGACTGACAATGAGACAACAGACATGTTGGTAATAGTATATTTGAACGTGGGCGTGGAAGTTGATTATTTACCCAGTGAAACGTTTTCCGGCCGAACGAAGCAAGATAATTCGAACGGAGTAAAAATCAATTACACAGGAGTACTCTAGAAAGTAAAGCTACATCTAAAATACCGAAAATGCGAACTGTGTGAACATATTTGAAATCGTACAGGCCCACTCTACATCTTATTTATAAGATTTAAATGATAATCGATTAAAATTTTGGACAGAATTAATTTTTATTTTCAAGTATACTCTTGAAGAATTTTAGATAATTTTAGGTAACTCAATCTAGATTTGACTTGTGTTTTTTTAAAGTTCTCTCATTTTTAGCTTTTTATATTACAGTATATCTGTGCATGAAGACTTTGTAAATTCTGAATGAATGAATAATTTGAAAAATTAGATCATGAATCTATCTGCTCTAAATTTATCCGATAATGATATTAGATTTCTAAAATACTTTGGCATATGAATTAGCTAATTAGTTATAACAAATACTATTATCAAGTTCTTATCACAAACAAAGAAAATTTAGCTATATGACATCTTTTCCCACTCATATAAATTCTATCTTACTTATTAGTTATATTCTTGTATTATATTCTGAACAAAATTTACTTATCTTACTTATTAGTTATATTGTTGTGTTACATTATGAACAAAATTACCATGAGTTAACGTAATAATGCTTTTTTAATCAAAGTATAATATTAAAATTTTCATTTAAATTAAATTTTCGTTTTTCTTACAGATAATCTAAAGTTGGGTATTCTTTAATTAAAATGAATTTCTAACAATGTAACTTTAACAAAAAATTGTTTCAAATAAATGTTTACTCAAATTTTTTGGTTGAATTATAATAAATTTTAATTCTGAAAGGTCACTAAATGTAATAAGTTTCCAGACTAACTATGTTATTGAATTTATAATTAAAATTTCTCAATATGTTCCGTGCAAATATAGATTCGATTACGAATTAGAATTACGAAACGACTTAATTTAAAATATAGGTTAATCAAGATAAAAATTATTTTTGTTGCACAATAATTAGTATATAAGATAACACTAACTCTATTTAAAATATTCCTTTAACGTATAGAAAAATTAAACTTCCTCAAAATACACTAAAGAATTTAGTTGACGTCCACATGTTTACAGTATACATACTTGATGACGGGAGTATTTTTTCTATCATAAACTCCAGCATAACCTGAAAGTTTATACTAGGGATGGATAAAGATTATATATATACATATAAATTCGTATAGGTACGAACACGATTGAATACAAGTCAAGTGACGTGGGCGTTGAGTTCGGAAAAACATTTTTGCTGATCAGAGGATTCTTAAGTAAAACATTAATCGTTTGTATCTGACCGGTTCTAATCGTTTTGACTTCGACGCGCGTTCTAAGTTCGCATTCTAATCCAAGGATGGTTGTTTTGATAGTAGTCATTTTCCTGCTTTATGAAGTCATTATTGCTTCTTTCAAAGAAGTATCATGAATCTTTAACATTTTTAAGAGGTTAGTAATAAAGTACATTTTTAAATATATAAATAAATAGATTTAGAATTTATTTCAAATTTTAAGCTTACAACATAATTCTTCTAACAGCATAATAAGAACGTCACTACAATTACTTTCTATGCAAGCAAAACTTTTTTGCTCTTACACAACAAATTTTCAATATTCGCAAAAAGTTCGAAAATTCCATCCAATCAAATCGCCTCTCCTTCGTCAATTTACACTTACCGATACCTTTTATATAATCAAAGAAAAAGGCACGCACCATAAAGAAAAACGTTACAAAGCGTTTGTCCCTTCGCCTTACGAGTCCCTCAGCACTCGGCAAGTGCGACTGTTTGCGTTATCTTTCCATTAAAGTCGCGAGGAAAAATCACTTTCCTCCGGCAAGAAAAAAAGCACGCCCCCTTTACCATTTCTCACAGAGCTCGCTCTCGCCATCACCTTTTTTCTCCATTTCAGCACCGCTGGTCCTTTTCCGCAAATCCTTTATAAGAGCAAACTTTCACGACCTTTGAAAATTAACGCGACGGCTCCCTCGCGCCCATCGGCGTCGATAAATAAAGCAATATGTCTTCGTTTTACCATCGTTGAGCAATTGCCGGCAATTGCCTACTCCTTTGGCATCGGCTCCGTCTGTGTATATATATATACACATGGCGGGGATGCCCCACGCGCTCTTAATTACGTCCGTGTACGTGTCCTGAGCTACCGCGCGCTTCGGAATTGCCTTTTGCGCGTCTTCCTTTTGAGGCGCGCGGAAGACAAGTAGCGCAGATAGCGAGCATTAGGTAGGCGCGGCGGGTGAATATCGCTGGCGCCTTGTCGTATCTGCACTTGAACTTGATCGATGCAATTTTAACTAATTCCGACAGTTGCGGGTTATCAATTCTCATAAATCAATTTGGCTCGTCATATCGGCAGGTCGCATTGAAGTGGCCGGAAGACGTGTTCTGTTAAAGGTAATGCTAGCGTTGAGTGATTTTACATTGTTTCATATATTCCTGTATATAGTGAAAATAGCGAGCGTTAGTTAACAAAATAATAGCCTCCAGGAAAATTGTGAGTCCTCGGACGCGAGGCATCAAGCTCCTGCTGACATCGTATTTGTCCTGCACTTGCCCACGGCCCTCTTGACGTTTTTTCATTTTCGCATTGTATCCTCACTGTCCATTGGTACGCATACATTCGCACTTGCAAAATCGAACACGCAAGCGCAAATAAATCCACCTGCGACAGATGCGCGACGCTGTTTTTGCCTCGGTAAATATATCGTACATCGAAGGCCGCAGCGGTGAATTTCGCGCGCGGGTCGATTGTCGATTGGACGCGCAGGCGAGTGAACTTTCGGAAAGCTGCGCGCGTGTGACCGTGAAAGTAAGCGGTGGATAGAAAAGGAGGAGGGAAGATGGATATCGTGGCGGCTTGATTATAAGATGGTCTTTAATTAAGCTGTATAAATTGGGACGCTTAATGGTAAAGACGGCTGGATGGTGGGAGAGGAATTGAGAGGCTGAAGGAAGATCACTTCGGAAATTTATGCGGACGGGACGTTGTTGTTTTTGAGTTAAGGATGGAGTTGATTAAGTAAACCGAGCTGAGGATAGTTTTTAAGTACACCATTCTGATGTCTATGTTTTAAATTTTTTTGTTTAAGTCAATTTGTTTATAGATTGGTGCGTATTTAAAAATATTATTGATTCTTGATTATAATCTCTTTATAAAATATAGATTTAGTAATAAGTTTTGAAAAGTGTGTGAAATTTTCTTTTTTATTCAATGCATGACATTTGCAAAGAAAGTTTACAATTAGTGTCCTATTCACGCACAGAAACTCTGCCGTTTAGTTTACGCTACTTAAATCTAGCTGTTTTCTTTCTTAACGCAGCGGTTTCAATGGTCTGCAATTATGAATAACTAAAGTTGTATACATGTTTAAAAAATTTATTCATACCCTTCACTACTTAATTATCTAAAAATAAGATTAAAAAAAGAGTGAAAGAACTAGAATGATGCTAAATTTTTAATACTATACATTTTTTTTAAAACATGTTTTTCTGTATTCAAAAATTAACTTTTTTTTAAATTTTAAATAAACTTAATGGTTTTGTCGATCCTCAACGAACCAAATAAAAATAAGTAAATTTAACAATAAAAATATTGTTATTAAAAGCATAAAGTCGATTTTGCCGAAGAGATTTTTGTTCAACATCATAGTTCATAGTAATCAGCAATATTAAAAAAAAAACAAGAAAAATGGATGCTTATAATTTCGGCATCACAATATCACCGTATCTCGTCTTCCACAGTAAATTTTTTCTTATCGAGAATAAATTTTTTGATCCAGGCCTGTAACTTATTATATTTTTTATTATTATTTTAGTAAAAAGTGTATATTTTATACTTTGCCTTTTTAATTTGTAAAAATAAGATTGATGTTCAGTTTTTATCATAAGTCTAAATAATTTATTGGCATGACGTAATTTTTTTTGGTTTGTAACTATCATTTAAATTCTTTGTTTCTCATTTTTGGCTTTGATTGTCTACTGAATAAAAGAAGTGTTGCACGTGTCCAATGTATCAAATTTTTCCAAGCGCACTTTTCAATATAAATTATTCAGAGTCTGTAAAAGCAAACTTTTACATTACATTTTTACGTAAGATTAAAAAACTAAGTTTGTTATACAGAGAAAGTATTGAAAAATCTTGATAAAAGGCAATTTTATTATTTTGAAAAGATTCTGATTTTGTAGCTAAAATATATTGATCAATTTTTCTGTAATCTAAAAATAATGCCTTTAGAAAACTAAAATTATTAAATATCATTTAGAAATTAAAGCCCATCATTTAAAAATGACGTATAAACAATGGATTCCAATGAAAACTTTGAATTCACGTACTATTGTTTAAGTTATAAATGTTTTATATCTACTAAAAGTACAATACATTTTAATAGATTACAAAATTTGAATTTTTATGAATAACTAAGTTGGTATATGTAAATTCAAGAGTTTTTAAAATTAATTGAAATTGATTTTGTTGTGTGAACATGCCAAAGACAGTCTGATATTAGGAAAAAACTTTTGAAACATCTATCAAAGTAAATTTTACTTTTTATATTATATCAAGAAATGACATTTAGAGGAAAAAGAATAAGTGAATCATCACTGTCGATATCTGTCAATAACTGTCAATATACGTTACAGATATAAGTGACCTTTAATTCAAAAGATTCGTTTAATAACATTTGAAATATTAAACCAGAATTGAGCATAAAAGCTTGATAGAGCTGTTCATTTAAAATTTACATTATAAAAGACATTTCATTCAATAAATATTCATCTGTAGCTAATTCACTGAAAAAAATATTTCCAACAATAAAGCACAAAATTTATCCAGCCTTACAGCTTAAATCTCTTTTACGTACAGTAAACATACATGAATCCCTCTCAAACTTTTATTTCTGGAAAGTCCATTTTCATCCCCAATTGAGCTTCGAGCATATTGCGAAAATGAAAAATTCGCATTTTCTCTCCCACGCATGCAACCGGATACGCGATCGAATTTCCATTTCTCTTTTTCCTCGTCTGCTTTTCCAAATTCACACGCAGATAAACCAGCTTCGGTTGCTTAGAATACAATCGAGTCTGGAGAAAACTGCGAATCTCTCGCGCGAGGCGCAAAAAAAATACACAGATCGCTCTTATCGCTGCCAGCGTTTCGTATCCGCTCACTGTTCGGATGATAGTAATTGTTCTCTCGGCGTGGCGCGACGAAATTTTATTTACGACTCTTTGAGCTTCTTTTTCCGCAAATGATCGATTCGAGCCCAGTACGTATCATTTTTTCCTCTCTCATATTGCGTATATAGAGCCGACGAATTAATCTGGACCAGGCGCGGATCTCACGCTGGTGAGCTCGCGCTCGTGACATTGGGATGAATTAGAAGCGATGATATATGTGCGCCGAAAGCTGGATTACGCGCATTTCTTTTCTAGCCTAGGAAAGTTACGTGTGTTGTGCTGCGATCGAGCGGGGCAGCTGGCGCGTGCGTGTGATGTATTATACAAATGTGTGGGACTGAATGGAGCGGACGAACTGACTGGTGGTTCATTATGTACTTTTGTTGTGGATTGAGCGAAACAAAACAAGGTGTATAGAGCGGTTGGGATAGGTAGTGTAAAAAGATCGATGTGCACTCAACGTGGTGGATTGTAAACACTCTGATAATGAAGACTTGGGAATTCGAAGTTATACGGTACATAAGGTAATTTTGGTAATCTTGATGTTTGTATTGTAATTTACAGACAAATATAATGCATGGCTGGGTGAATTTACACTATAATAACATTTTTTGTTTTAGGTGGTAAAATACCGAATAAAAATATATCGATGGTTTTGAAGTAAAAAATATGATGCAATTTATGATGAGGTAAACATTACTAGAATTATTTATCTTTCTGTCGATCCGATATTAATCTATTTTTTCTACTTCAGAATTAAAACAAATGTAAACAAAAATCAATTGAATTTAAAAGTATATATACAAGTACATAAAATTCTTTGACATTATAAGATCATTTTTTAACAATAACAAATGTATTGTAAATACAACTTAAAGCAACTGTAGGTGAAATACGGCTCTTATGAAGTCTCTATAGCTTAAAAGAGTACATATAATAAATTTATTTTGTCTTCGCCTTAAATAGGTAATTCTGTAATTAATATTTCATGTGTTATTAATTAACATAATACTCCTGTAAAAGACAATGTATTTTTCATTTTATTACTGCTATTTTTCTTTGTTTCATTTACTTAAAAACCACGGTATATCACTGTTCTTAATTTTTTCTCATTTTATCGTAAATGTAAGAGGAATAGTTTTTACCAATATTGCCACCTTTAGTCGCTTCTGTAAAAACAAGAAGAAAATATTTTACAGCTGAACTGATTAAAATGAAAATAGTAAAGAAAATCAAAGATATTAACAATTGAATCAAAGCAAATAAAAAGGTGTCCATAAAGCTCGAAAAAAAAATTGAGAAATGAAAAGTTTAGAATCTAGTTTTACCAACAACTGCTCAAATTTTAGACTGGGATTGAAAAACTTTTTTATCCTGTACAATTCTGAGATCCTATTTGAGGGAATCCTATTCTGCAAAACTATATTAGAATAAATTTAAATAAAGTATACTTATTTGATAAAGTTTTTATTAAATTACTTAAATAATTAAATGATTAATTTACATTATTTTTAATGTTTCTATTTATATATTTAGTTATATATTCATTTTTTTTTATTTTTACTTTATTATTAATAAAAACTTGACGACTTTCTTTTAGAAATAAAAATGTATATTACATAAAATATAAAAAGTTGGCTACAATATATTATCCGTAATAATGTAGTTATTAATTGTAATACAAATTCTTCCAAGGCAAAACTTACAGTTTAAGTTGTGAAGTAAAATGAAAAATTATATCGTTAATTATGTGTTTGTTTAGTTAACTCCGTAATGCACGAAAATTTTTTTAATTAACTTTTTTACTTAACTTGCAATTGAAATTAAATTGTATTGACCATTGTGAACTGTCACATATCACAGAAAAGTAAAAGATTTCTCTTATCTCTAATTATGTAGAGTTATTATCATTGCGTCTAACAAAATGTTGTCATCACTTTAAATATTGTTTTTTGTTTATATTATATTCATAGATATTTACAAATACTAAAAATAAAGCACTTAAAAATAAATAAAGAGCATTCTTTAAAAAATATATTTTTTTGCCTAGCGGGGCGAAAGTACTACTTTTCCTCACGGCGCCCGATTACAAAAGTTGATCGCATGTTTGTCACCCTCGCCTTCGGCTCGGGTGACAATTATCATGCGATCTGGGACATTCTTTACTTTTGCTCCCTAGGTGTGTAATGTACTATTAGTTTTTATATATACCAATCTTCACTATTATTAAAAATGTATTAAAATACCCAATAGATTCTTTTACTCGATAAATACAGTTTGCTCCAGTTGAAAATGATCAATGTTTTCTTAAAACTAAATTAAATAAAATATCCATTTGTTCAAAAGGATATCAACAAATTCTAACTGCATAATAATTCAATTTTTTCAAATTTATTTTTATTTTTTATCTTTAGTAGGTTTAGTTAACACTTGCATATCCAAATAATAATTTACGGAGATGCGATGCACTCATAGTTAAACGTGAACACAAAAACAATATTTTCGCGAGATCTCGAAAACAAGTTTTGATATTATCTTGAAAAAAAAAGCCCACCACAAAAACAAATAGTACGCACAATATTCTAACCATTAGCCTGTCAGAAAATTTTCCAAAAGCTCGTATACCGAAAACCGGCCGATTTAAAGAAAAAAAAAGTCGACCGGTAGTGGCCCGAAAACAAAGAAACGCGAGCATCAACGCTTATCGTTCCGTGGCCTATTTCGATCGCTCCGCATAATAAAGCAGCTCTCGCAGCGCTGACCGCATTCATAAACGCGCTTTTTTAGCTATACTGAAATCAGTTTTAGCATAATCATCCCGGCAGGAACGTGGGTCTATTTTGGCGGTACTTGGCGAAAAATAAAATTGTGCATTCCACTGTGAAATCCGGCAATACTATATAATGTTTGTTGTATTTACTACATTTGCCGCTAGCAAAATATTTGCGCATTTATATTTATGATGCAGTTATTAAAGTTCTGAAGAATACTCAAACATGCTTTCCACTGCGTGTGAGTAGTTTTTTTAGGTAGTTCGCTTTCAAAAAGATACGTTTTATCAAAATCACAACAATCGGATATTATTTTTTTAAGGAAGATAATAAATATCATACACCTTACATTCATTTTTCCTAAATTATAAAATTTATATTTGGTACCTTTTTAGCAGTTAACGAATCAAAATTCTCTTTGTACCGACACTGTTCAAACAATCATTTTTTTAAGAGAAAAACTTTAACTTGATTATTGCAAAATGCATGTATATTATTCAAAAGTATTAACAAATACTGTCATGCAGTATCTTATTTGAGGGGGTCGTGCTTGACTGACAGATTAGCTAATAAAGATATTCATGAAAATACTGTCACAAGTTGACATTGTATTGAAGCTTCATGGTAAATTGTGTGTTGCTTGAAAATGAAAAAATTCTTTAAAATCCGGTAGCATTAAGATAGAGTCGTAAAAAACTTTTATATTTTTCTTCTTATAAGTATTTAGAAGACTTCACATTAAGTTTTTTGATTATTTCTTTAAAACAGCTTTGAAAGGTATTTTTATTGGATAAAAATAAACAAAAAAATGAAAAATATACGTTAAAAACTAATTTATCTACTTTACTTATAAATTAAAATCATTTCCCTGCGGTCAATGTCAAATTCTATAAAAATAGTCTTTTAAAACTTGAATATTTTGATCCATCATCTCAAGATCCAAAAATTTATCATAAATTTTCATAATCATTAATGAACTCTTTCCATCAATCCTTAATTAAGAAGAGACTATACACCCGCCACCCACTAAGATGGGCACTATGACGTTCTCCGTAACCTTTCCTAGGTTGAATATTAAATAGAGCTTTGAGTGCGCCCGCTCGCCGATGAATCGCGAAGGCGGAAGCTTTTCACTTATTCAGCGTGAAAGGGAGAGCCTCGGGAAAGAAAAATCTCCTCCTCGGACGTCAAGAAGCGCGACTTTTTAACGACGGTTCTCCTATCGATCTGCATCCAATATATACGACGCCGTCCGCCCACTTTTCCTTTCTTCTCGGCTCTACATACGCGCGTGCCCTGCGGAATGTTCATTGCCCTTGCTTATAGGGGCTATTATATATTTTTTTCGGCTGGGCGGTCCCGTCTTGCTTCTATTTTCGACACATTATACGCATACACGGGGAATAAAAAAAACTTGTCGTCTCGAGGGGTTGACGGCTTTTGTCGGCGGGAATCAACTTTTGAGATGTTAATTCCTCACTCGGCTTCGCTTCCAAGACGTTCTTTTATCAGGAGGGAAGGAGAGAAAAAGAAGATTGAAGAAGGAGAGCCCGCGTGGGAACTGTATTTGTTCTCTTTTTCCTGCGGCACGATTTGAGAATTTTTATGCACTTTTTGGGCAGATATTGATATTTTTAGTCGTGCTTTCATCATGTTTTCGTGGCCGCTTTGCTGATTCTTTTATGGTTAGATATATGTTGCGAAAGTGACTTGTGGAAGCGATATTCTTCAAGCAGACTTTTACGATTCGAGGCGCAACTCTGATGAGATTCAACAAAATAAGAACCTACCGCCGTTAATTCGCATCTTTTTCTTTTAAAACTGAAAAACGGTGAATAATAAGAGAGTACTCAAATATATTTAGTACGCCAAAAAAATCTCCTCTCTTTTTCAACTTTACATAATTTTCTCCTTAAAGTCCCAGAACATTGTCTAGCCGCAAGCCAGCTCGCACATCAGCATTAAAGTAAATATTATAGCAGGAGGAAAAAGCGGAAAGGAACATCCTAGAAGAACGCCGGCGAGAATCGGAATAAAGAGTCGGATCAAACGTTATATTCCCGCGCGCTCAACGTCGTATAATTCGTTTTCATCGTGAAGAAAATCCACCGCGAGGTGTATATATATATTCGAATCCGCGGAAATAACACGCTATTCATAAGCCAGATTGAAAGTTGCACTCAGCTCTGCGGAGATTTAGAGTCCGTCAGCGATATCGCTGGCTCGCGAACTCTTGGGCAATGAGACGCGAAGAAAGTAATACACAATTTCCCCGAGGGCTCATTATTCTTCGCGGCTTTTTTCTCGTCGCCTGTGTTTCGAAAGACTTTTTCAATTAAATTTATTAAAGTTATCTGCGACGTTGTATCTATATTTATTAGAATGAAGATTTTCATTTCTCGCGTTTGGTCGGTATTGTTCGAACGATAAAAACTATGAGACATTTAATTTGAAGTTGTTATTTAGTTTATATAATTTATATAATTTGTTTCTACGATTGAGGTTTTTTGATTGTTTAGAATTTGTAGTACTGATAAGTACTGCTATTAGGTTTGTCTGATTATTTTAATTTATAAATTACAGTTCAGATAATAAAGTATTTATTATATATCACAATCGTTAATATAGTATGAAAATATTATCATTATGATAAAGTAAGTCGCATTACACGCTGCATGTCAAAAAAGTATTTTTTGATTGCACAAATAATACTATTAATGATAAATATAACATCGTAAAATTGTTTTTTACTGATAATTTTATTGTAGAGTTGCACAAACTTAATTTTATTTAGTACGATGATTGTAAAGTTTAAAAATAACAATCTTATCTACAACGTATGATTGAGAAAATGCAAAAGTTTTTTTTATATCTTAATGAGAGTAGATAATTATATAGAGCTTAAAATTAACTGATTAATAAAATTCTATATCAATTTTTATTATTTATAATTTTAATGTTGTTATTTACATTTTTTATCTTGTTAAAATAAAAAAATATTTATATTAAATCCAATTTAATAAGATCTTGTACAACTTCCTCCAAAATCACACGATTTATTTTTTGTATTTTATAGAAATTAAAAACGAAGTATTGGCAAAACAACTTAATCGCTCTAACAATGCAAACAAATCCATATTTTATTTAAAATTAATTCCAAAGTCTAAAAATAATTATAATAATCCTCTGAAGATTTAAAAATTTATTATCAGATATCGAAAATTTAGCGTTTTATAAATTAAATACAATTTTTCCTGAGTATGAAAAAAGTATTTTTTATCGTAAGATGATATAAAATCCTCAATTATCGAGAGTTTAAAAAATTATTTTACATTTAAATTGTTAAATTTTAGGAAGTCATCACTATGTTGTTGTGCCAATAAAAATATCTGCGTTATGACGGTATGCTTTTGAATGACAATCAACTACAAAAATCGGTGCTTGCATTCTTGATAACAAGGATTCCACATTATCTTAACGTAAAATTAAATTCAAATACATGTAGGGTACTCATGTTCTTGATAAGAAGGATTTTGCATTACCTTGACGTAAAGTTTCGTTTTTTACTTTTTTAATGCAGCTTAAAAAATTTAATGATAACGGAACATTCTGTTATGTTATAAAGAGAGTTTTTGAAACAATGTGATTCAAAATATATTTACTTTTATCTAAACAAATTTTAGTTAATTAATACAGTTCAGGTTATGAATTGAGGCAATATTTACATAACTGAATTTTTCATAAAAGAAACTAAACTAATAATGAAATTTTATCTTATTACTTATCCACTTATCCATTGACATAGGCTGATTTCAATCTTATCCAATTTCAAACACGAATTATTTTCGGATCTATACAAATTTCAAAAAGATTTAAAAGCTATGAATTCAAAAAACCTCCCCCAGCATCAACATTATTATGATACGAACTAACAGATTTTTTCTTACAAGCTTTGCATTTACGATAGCTCAGTTTTACGACGCTAAGCAGTTAGCCGCCCCATGCAGCAGACGCAAAGCGCTTGTCCTCTTGCAGAGGTTACAGCACCGACTAGGGGAATTGGTAAAAGGAAAAGCTCAAGCTCGCAAGCCATCGAAGAGAGACGGCAAATATCGACAGGACATCTAGGCGGACGCTCACATAAAATGGGATATGGTCCATGTACACAGGAGAAGAGGAGAAGACAGCGAGAGAGTAAGTATACTGGAGGGCTGAAAGGAGCAGACATTGAAGTGTCTAAGGCGCGGAATGTCTGCCCCAGGGAAGAGAAACTGGAAGTCGAAATTAAAAGGGGTCGACCGCCAGGATAAAGCGCTTTGCTGCTGAAACTTTTGCCGGTGAAATAGAATTTTGCAGAAAAGAACTGACTGAAGTTGAAGGGTGACGTTGTGTACGAAATTGAATTTTTTCAATGCCGCGCCTAATATAAAGTGTTGACGTTGACTTTGAGGTGAATAAATTAATTGCTTTTTGAAGGTGATTTTTATCTGGAGACTATATTTAATTCGAATATAGATTGATAAACTATCGTAAAAATAAGGTTTCTTTTTAAGTTAGTGAATTTTATTTGAATTCAATAAATAGTTACTAAATACTATTTTTTCAGAAGTCTATTTGTTCAGAGTTCCTTCAAAAAGTTTGTTATAAAAGCTTTTCAAATGTCATTAGTTAAGTGCCAAATTCTGCAGAGCTTTTACGAAAGAAATCATGATTTTTTAATTATTTTTCTAAAGTATGATTATGAAAACATTATATAATTTAACGTTTACCTTCATTTTTTATATTTTGAATTCATGTCTGCCTTATGCTACAAATTCCTTAACAATTCTTTTTTCCGCTCTACCACCAGCACAGCATTTTTCCAAGCTTCAATTTCATGAATCTGCATACCACAAAATTCCTTCATACTTTACTGAAAATTTTAGGCATTACTGATAAATTCTTTTATCATACAGTAAAATAGCTAAAATTTCGGAATATATCTTCTGATAGAATTTCGTTTTTTTAGAATTCAAAAATTATTTTTTGAAATGTTTTAAACTTTCAATTTTAAACTTGAATATGCTTTTTTTGTATTGTTCTAAATAGTTTATATATTCAATCAACAAAGTTCACAATGGTTATACTTTTAAACAAAAAAAAATCATTTTTTGAAACGTTTATTAAAGTAATATTTAACGTTCAAAAAATAAAGTTAGTTTTTCATTTGCTATGAATAAGTACATTCTTTTGAGCCATGACTTTTCAAACTCAAGTCTGATTAAATTTATGCAATTAACAAAATTCACAATGTTATAACATTAAACAAAGAAAAACTTATCCGACGTGATTCAACCGGTAGTGGATTATTTAATCAAATATTTGATGTTGTAACTTATTACCGCGTTGTCATTCAAATAGTGAAATCCCGCTTGTGATACCGGTAGTTCCCAGCGCGCGTGATTACTTTGTAATGACGAGTGAAACCGTGCGAATAAGTGACGAGAGCAACAGTTAAATATTCACCTTTCGTAACAAAAACAACAGTTCGCCGTCTGCCTATATTACCGGTCTATTCAACGACGACAAGGTATAGTTCGACTTTTATAATGTTCGGATCTTCGTGAATAGCAATCCGTAGACCGAAGCAAAAACTAGGCCGCTTATTTGGCACACGAACTGTTTGTTCTGCGCTCAAACATCAAAATTATAAGAAAAAAGTAAGCAGATGACTATGAATAGTTTTTAATAGATTTAGTTGATTTCCTTGCACTAGCAAAACTTGAAAATTAATAGGTAATAATGAGGACAGTGTTTTATAAATAGTTTTTTATTTCGTTAAATGATTTACAAACACTCATTCAAGTCACGTTTTACACTTATATCATCTTCAAATCGACATAATGACTAATTGGTAACTAAAGATTATCATCAAAATATAGTCAAATTTACACAAGATCGTAAAACTAGACGAACTTATAAACTATAATAATCTACGTATGTCTTATTATAAGAATATTTTTGGTAACAAATATAAAAATTGTTTGATAGAACTAAGAAGTCATGTAGATTTACCCTGAAATCTTACAAAATGGGCATACAATCTGACATCATTAACTTCGTTTAAAGTACAAAACTATTTATATTGATTTTTAGTTCTACGATTACAATGCGTTATTTAAGCAATTAATTTTTTTATTTCATATATAGAAAGAAGAACTATTAAGAAATGAAGCATGCAATAACAATAATTTTCAAACGTATTCAATTTTATTTAAATGTGTATTTTCAGATAGTACATTGATTGATCTTCACTGGCCCATCTGATGACTATTAATCTTACTTAAATTACTCAATGTCATTTTTTAAAAATGTCAAAATAAATTGTATTTGTAACCAAATAATATACTAAATAATTCATGCAATAAAAATCAGTAATCTTTGAAAAATTTATAGCTCTACATAAATTACATATCAGTAAAAGTAAATTCCAAAATATAGTAGCACATTAAAGTATCACTGAAATTGGTTCTATTGAATATCGAATGTAAAGCATTGAAAGTCACCAATGAAAAATGTTGGAGCGCATCCAAGTGTCGTAAGAAAATATTTGATATACAGTATTACATCCATCCAAGAAATTAAGATGTTATAGCCTCAGATAAGATCTAAAGTGAAGATTTCAAGTATGTCTTTCATTAACCAAATTACTTTCTAATTTATGTTTTTAGAAACATGAAAATATATCCCTCTCAATGTCATCATTATAAATTTAACTCTTCTGTCGATTTTAAATCACGATTAAATAAAACTTAAATGCTTTCTTTGAAAAAAGTAAATAGAAATAAATGCGTCTTAAATCGTCGTTTCGCCCGTTAGCGATAATAACTCGTGCAAATATGTACACTCCGAACTAACAAGATTATTACTAATAAATCAAATTTTTTCCTCAATCGCTTTATAAATGCATACCTCTCTCATAAATTTCATACAGGTAGCTTTCGCGGAAGCTTACTTTAAAGAGAGCTTGCGGCTGATCGTAATTTTCGAGCTTTGGAATTCAACCGCTGCGAATGGCAGTTCGCGAATCTCTCGTTAAATTCCTTATAAAGCGAATAGCGCGCAGCCTCCGGTGCGAATAAAATTCTAAACTGGCAAGAATTTACTTTCGTTGCTTTATCCAGTGATGCCTTCCGTTCGACGGCAGAAGCATTCCTCGCTTTGGTCGTAAAAATGCAGGCGCTCAGTAATTCAGGTTGGGCGTTTTGACCTGTAAAACAAGACGACAATGACAAGTGAGTGTCGTTAAAGTAACTGGTTACATTGTGGACTAAAGAAGACATTGAAGTTTTGGTTGATTATTTACCTGGAAAGTACTCGATACTCCTTGGTAAGGATAGACTCCACCGAGGATGTAACGGTAGTAACCGTTGTGGCGAATACGATATTCTCCTGGCAAAACGTTATCGGGTATCTCCCATTTTATAGTCACCTGACTAGCACCAAGAATCACCGATGTCCTCTCCCAAATAAATCTAAAATATTTTAAAATTTATGGATTTTTATTCTAGTTTAATCAAATTTTTTATGATTAATGCCATTTAAAATCTGAAAGTGATCTTACTTAGTTTCCCAATCTGCATCTGTAGCAACAGGCGTCCAAGTTTCGTCTTCTTCTAATCTTTCAATAGTTAAATAGGTACTTCCAGTCATAAAATTATTTCGTGGATGTCCAGAGATCTAAAAAAATGTCACCAAAAAATAAGTAAATAAAGATTGTAATAAATTAAATTCGATTATTTTGAACCAGCTAAATTTCACATAAATACTATAAAGCATTTTAAAAATTTACATAAATAGTGTATCATAAGGAAAATGTGCAGTGAAATGTTAAGTAAAAATTAATTTACTGATTGGTAAAGTTTATTTTATATTTAAATTTTGTATATAATTATATAATAAATTTATACTAAATTTAATAAATACTAATTTTTAGGTACGTTCTTCGAGATTTAATCTCAGAGATTCTAAAATCTTTTATAAAGAAAAGCTAAAAGTCTACTGTTTTGAAACGATATTTTCGTTATAAAAGCTGCGAAAAACCATATTATCTTTAAGTATTTAAAAAGTTAAAGTTATAATAATGTGAAACAATATAACTTTGTTTTTAAAAGAAAAATTACTGTGTTGTAGAGTAAAAATTTTCATAGACGCAAAATGCCTCGCTAACTATGAACTAAATTTAGGTGAAAGAAAGAGAATACTAATTCAAATATTAAGAATTTAAAGCTTTTTATGCTTTGTCACGATCCTTCGTCATTAGCGAGGCTATTGGCCATCTCATCATTTTACGAAATAATTCACTATAATTATTATTAGTATATAACTGATATAATTAATTTTGAACTAATCTTGAGCCACAAAAAATTCCCATCAATAAACTATCTCCAAAACTTCAGTAGGAAAACTGGCAAAATAAAATAAACCGCTCAAAGTGAATTCCCAGTAACGATTTTCCATTAAAACATAGTCAAGCCTGAAAGCTCGTTATTACCCGAGTTAATCCCTGACGTGCTAAAACCACTGAAAAGATATAAAGTGCGATGCACCGCGTGGGTGCGGATTATCGCGCTGCGGCGCGCCTACACGGCCAAAGTAGTGGACATGTACTGTACGTATACACTATGACGAGCGAGGCGCGCTGGGTAGTAGCGGACGATTAAAGCGATGGGGTTGAAAACATTGTCGCACGCTGCCGGTAACTACTAAGAAAATTGCCGGTCGATACACTGGCTCGTTTCGCGCGCGATTCGGACGGTGATAAAATGGCCTTGGTGGAAATTTCGAGATGAAAATTTTTCAATTTTGGGATTGTTTTTTTGGGAGGACAGTTGGGACTTTTGTAGATGAGTGCGGTTATAGTGTTTTGTGATTTATTGAAAGCGCGAAATTTAGAGAGCTTTGTCGTGTAAATTAAAAAGACCGATTTTATTCATTTGTTCCATTAGCAGCAATGAAAAGAAATATAAGTTACAGTAACGTCTAGATTTTCTTTATTTACTTTAATCTATACATTAAATTAGTTGGAAACAGAAAATTTACAAACTATAAACTAAATAGACTCCGCGTTTTATTACAGAACTAAAAGTAGCTCTAACACCGCTTAACTACATTCCACGTACAGCTAATCTTCGATTTAATAGCTTTCAACCCATCAATTACTCCTGCATAAAAAAAAACATCGTATATCCCGAACTACCGCCCAATAAAAAACGTCCTCACCAACTTTCCTCTATCAAAAACCACATGACTAAAAAACGACGCGACAGCATCAAATCCCAATACCTCTCCCACCCCTCAAACCCACAAAACAAATAGCTAAAAAACATCCACGTCTAATCGAACTCGAAACCAAACGACCTCTGGCGAACAAACGAAATCGTCCGTATCCGAACGATAACGCGCGCGTATGCAAACATCCATATCTGTCCCGTCGCGTGTGTACAATATTTCTCGCTTGGCAGCTGGGCGCATAATCCGCGAATAATCGCGCGCAAATTTACAGCAATCGCAACCCGGCGGGGGGAGGCCAGCTCAATCTTACGAAGTGCATCGCTGGCTCGATTGCTCGTGAAAACGAGATTATACACGCCCGCGGGGCAATTTCATTTGCAACTGCCGGCCGTTGCGCAAGCGAGCCTCTGCCCAAACGAGGGCGTTTTTACGTAAAGCTCCTTATACAATCGGCCTTATTACGCCGAGCGTATTTTGCGTATATGTGCATCCGGTGCATCGTTTGGGTGAGTATGTAGGTACGTGAACGTTGAGGTGTATGGTTGATGGGCTCTCTTGTTATTTAAGGATCGCACTTGAATGGTATTTATAATAAGCGCGGGATAATCCAGAGCATCGCGAGGAATGCGTGAATGGCGGGATGGAATACTTCAGGGGAGAGTCGCGCGGAGGTTGGTAAGGAAAAAAATTAGCTTCCGTTTTGTTGCGTATGTACGCAGTTTGGGACGGATAAGTGGGTAGGCTTTCTATGAAGAATACGAGCTCACGCGATCGTGTGGGAGATTAAAAGGGCAGGGGTAATTGGATTAGGAGTGAAAAGAGTTGGTTTCTATTTTGGGATGTGGGTTTGGTTTATGCGTTGGGAGTCTAGCTGTTTCCATAAATATTACGCTTGCCGTCAAA
The DNA here is from genome assembly GCA_030522745.1 of Eupelmus kiefferi. Lineage (NCBI taxonomy): Eukaryota > Metazoa > Arthropoda > Insecta > Hymenoptera > Eupelmidae > Eupelmus > Eupelmus kiefferi. The sequence goes on along the minus strand of JAPYZB010000897.1, from coordinate 9,109 downwards.
GTGTTTTTAAAAGAAACGTAAATTTGCTTTGACATTTACGCAGTTTAGGGAAAATTCAGTATCCAGGGTGGATGTTTAAGGAGCTTGTTTTTATGTGTTGCAAAAAATATTTTGCGCGGTAAAGGGATTAAGGAGAAGGTCTATAAAAAACTTTAGTAGAAACTGCGTAGGTAGATTGTCAATGTTCGTTTTACTATCTAAATAAACGGGTAAAGTAGAATTGAGTATTTTTCGGGCCGCTTCAGCTGCTATGTTAAGGCTTATATTATCAGAAATAAAATAAAATTAGACTAACTTTTCAGATTTATTTAGATCTCTTTTGCACAATAAATTCAGCTTGTTTCAAAACACGGCACTTAAGAAAAATTCTATACTTTTTATCAAGTATAAAACTATAAAACATTAGATATCAATGAAAATACTGCGTTTTATGGCCACATAATTTACATATATGAAAATTCATGAATTTCTAAAGAATGTTTCGAGATTTATTATCATTTAGTTTAATAACCTTTTTTCAAATTGATAACTCATAAAATGCAAGCATCACGTAGAAGGAAAATGCATGGACCGTATCTTAATTGTTGTACCGATATTTGATCTGTCATGAACACTGTCGTAATAGCAAAACAATGAGACTGCACTAATTTATATGGAGAAGCGATCATCTTTTAGCAAGACTGTTTTCCTTATTGGTGTCAATGACAACATTTAGTATCTACAAAAATGCACATTACGTAATTTCGTTTTGAATCAAAAACTTTTTCATTTCTAATTTTCACTCTCTAGTATAACTCTGATTTTTTTTCATTTTTCGTAAATTAAAAATACTCAAAAATCAAACGTTTTCTATTTTTTTCAATCGAACACATCCAGATTAAAAATCAACGAATCAA
>JAPYZB010000896.1:0-17382 GCA_030522745.1 Eupelmus kiefferi | reverse complement strand
TCCTTCTTCCCACAAATCTTGAATCTCTCATAAAAGCACAGATCCACATATCATACTAGTCCCTTCCTCTCACTATAAACGAGAAGCGCGAATCGATATTAACGCGCTCTATAAAACGGATCATCGGTCGAGCTCGCGCGTGTCCGGCACAGCGGAGAGAGCTAGACGAGTAGCTGCTCTCTCATCCCTCTCGGCATCCGAAAATTAATCGGCGTGGGCGCAGCCGATAACGGATGACGCGTTGCCGAACTGCCAGTATATTTTACTTTGCGCGCGTGTCTGTTATTTCGCTCCTGTCGCGCTGCGGCCACGATTTACTCGCTTCGGACGCGAGTCCGCTGCTTATGGCCGGCTTGCGAGGAGACAGTGCCCAGATAAAGATAATGATTGAGGGCCTCTCGTTTTGCGCTCGGCCAAAAATTTCAATGTACCGATGGGTAGTACGGGAGCGCGGTGAAAGTTTGTTTTATTTTGTTTTTTTTTAAGGGTTTTCGAGGAGAACTGACAAACGAGGGGTTTGGATCGTTTGCTTTTTTTTTTTGTTTTTTGTATGAACTTAAAATTGACGCGGATATTTTTTAAGTAATTGCTAAGTTTTGCACAGAACAGTAGAGTGTATATCTGAGATTTTGATTAACAGGACTAATTATGTTTTAAAGAAGATGTAGAAGAGTCGACAGATATCAGTTGAAAAAAAAATTTTCTAATGAAAGCATGTTTTATTAAAAACTGACGTTGTCCAATTTCCGGAAAACTTCACTAATTTTATTTAAAAAATTATAGAATGAAAAATATCAATATCAAAATTTAACTTTACAGACATAACCGACATTTTAATGTCAATGATTTTTTTTTAACAAAGTCAGTTAAATTTTTTTGAAAATCGAACAACATTACTTTATTTTGTGTAAATTTTGCTGTAAATTATCTTAAGGATTAATAAGCATGGTAAATTCGTCGATTCATTGGCATCACATGGCTCGTCACATAACGTTGCTCAAAACTTAAAAAAAAAAAATTTTATCTATGTCAACCTCATGAGTACAAAACAGTCGTACCTTCTCGTAGAGACATTCGGGTAAATGAATATAAAACAAAAGCGATTGTAAATAAAGGTGATAAAAATTGCTAATACATTCTAAACTTGGTTTTAAACTTTATAAAATGTAGATTATAAACTTTACGTGATTTAACTGCATTAATTACACTTTCGGTAAAAATTAAAATGCTCGTTTTAAACTATTAACCACATGCATTTAAATCTTTTTCAAATATTGAAAAGCACAAAATTAATCTTTTCAGGAATTCTTACACGTTATAAACTTTATAACTTGAAAGAACTCGGACGATATTCCAAAAAAATTAATTTCGTGATTTTAAAAACTTTATAAAGATTAAATTGGTATATTTAATTTTTACAAAGTATTCGATTTTCTGAAAAGATTAATTTTATTCGAATGGACGTCTGTTTGCTGCGCTTAAGACAATTGTGGCGCCAAGAGGGTGGCCGTTCGGACGTCCAAGTAGACGATCCGTTTAAACGAACTTCATCAAAATATATGTTTTAACTCTAAATGGACATCCCTGATCACAATTGTAGTACTTACTTAAAAATTCTTTCGGCGTTAAAATAATTAAAGATTATATACGAATATTTATTTATATCTATAATACAGCTAATTATTGTGATTAAAATAATGAAATATATTAAACTAACGAATATGTCGTGTAAAAAATAATTAATTTCTATTTATGTAGTAGAATGTATGTACGTTAAAATTAATAAATGAAACATAATTTTTCATTCCCAAGATAATAGTTTTAATATAGATATATTAAAGTTGATTCAAAATAGATTAAAATAAAATCATTTCAATTTTATATTCAAAATCTTAAATTTAATGTATATTATACATAAAACTTAAAATGATTTTTTACAGTGTATCTAAGGCTTATTATGTTTTTACCAATTTATATTTACATAAAAAAGATAAAATGTAATAAGTATCTCGCAATATAATAAAATATATTTTGTTGTATATATATTTTTTTATTTCTACTATTTAAATGAAAACACTTACGCATCTGAATTTTGTATAAGCAAAAGTACTCTATTCCATATACGCATATTTGACCATTCCTCTCACGCATGTAAGAATTGATTTTTGTTGGAGTTTCAAGGTCAATGTTAACGGCACCACAATACTATAGCTATTTCAAGACCCGCGTAGCTTCTCAAAAGAAAATAAATTGCTAAACCAGTGCGTATATCAACCAATTTATGAAACGACCAGGTTCTTAATTACAGAAATTTTCCTCTTACTAGTTGTGCAAAAATAGAAAATTTTCGTCTTGCACATTAATATTACACCATATTGAATTAAAAACTTTTTACATTTCTTTTTCTAAAACTTCTCTTAACATATATAAAATAAACAAACTCTTTAGCTCAATATACACTTTACACGCTTATTGAGCGATGAATCATTCGCTTAATGTCATGCAAGAAGTAGTACGTCATAAGAAAAACTTCGTTACAAGCACAGCTTAAATACCCTCTACAATCAAATAAAACTCTTCCAATACAACAAAACAACACTTTAATCAACTAAAAAAACTCGCAACGAAGCAATCTAAAAACCTCAGCACGCATAGCTCAGTGACCCAAATAGAATTCCGAAAATCCTGACAGCCGTTATATACGCTTCACCCACAAATCATCCAACTGGGACTCTCGCCAAAAACTACCCCAGTAGTAAAAGCCGTCTCTTCCATCCAGACGGCGCGTAGCTGCCTCCTACGCTCCAGAGCGCTTATTAATTCACGCTCGCACGCGTCGCTTTATACTTTCGCGCACCTACTTATAACCAACCCGACAATCAACCGCGCGGTCATATAAACGCGAAAAAAAAGCGCAAGGTCGTGGTAGCCGATAGTGCAGGTCGCTGCATAACAGCTATCGTCACGCGCGCGCGCGCACATATATGCATATGTGGGACTGCGGGGATATTCGCAAGGCGCCAGAGTGAGTAAGAGCGAGACCAGTTAGCAAATTACGTTAGGCTATATCTCTCTGGCTAATAGAGTAGTGGTGTGCGTGTGTGTGTGTATAAAGAAAAGGCTCACTGCTGTGTCTTTATGTGCCGTCTCCCCGTTGTGCGTATACCTCGACGACGCAGCCCGTGAGCGAAAAGTGAGGTTAGCCGTCGAGCGAATTCCCAGGTATACATATAGAAGAGGACGATGCCTGCGTCTTGACGGTTTCTCGGCTTCATTTCCGTCGTTTGAGGCTAGTGATTGTTCGAGCTGCTGTGTCGTCTTTGCCGAGCGCTCGCACGGCAGCTGGCTGCGCGAAAAGCTGTATACGAGGGGCGCCGCGCTGGGAAAAACAATAATGCTCGCAGAGAGCCGCAAAAGGGACTGTCTACTTCTTCTCGGGCGCTACCGGGAGCGATGATGATGACTACTCGGACGAGCGTCGTCGGCGGCTTTGCGAGCCACCGGGAGCGATGAGCCCTCGTCGGGACTAGCGCTCGAACGCCACCGAGAACCAGATCTGCTCTGCTGCTCTGAGTGATTTTGAAAGGTAGGTTGCTTGTGATGCTCTTTCTTGCTTTTCAGTCGTCGTCCTGCGGCCTCAAAAATTGCAGAGTAATGTAATGGGAGGTAGGAGAGGCTAGGTTTCATGTTTGTGATTGGGTCTTGTTTAGGTATGTCCTGTTGATGGGTTTTGTAATGTTGCAGGATTTTTACAATCCAGAACAGTGCCATCTTATTGAGCGTAACTTGGGCAGGATTAGATTTGATAAGCAAGCATGGAGTCGATAGCTCAACAAGAGGATCACGATACCAAAGAGGAAGCTGAAAGTGTTGCTGATAATTCGGGTAATCTGATGAAATCTTGATTTTATTAGAATTGATTATTAATGAAATTTTCTTATTATGAAACTATGAATTTGAACAGTCTTGAAAAAAACTTATGAAAAAGTTCTTTCTGGCTTTAAAGTAATTTTTAAAAAGCTTCACAAATGTTTACAGCAGTATGAGTCATACAAAGCTTACAAATACTAATGAATATTCAAAATTTTATCTTTAGATCTATATACATAATATCTTGCGTATCATAAATCAGGGTGTCTGGTGTACAACTTTTAATTTTTATTTTACTTCACCATACCAATATTAACCAATAATTTAATTTTTTATGAAATACCTAAAGTTTACATTTGAGCTATACATTTTATTTTTAGCTAGTAAAATTTTGAAATAAATTAAGTAAATAAAAAAATAATATATCCAAAGTCAACTGTGACAAAGATTTACCTTTTTCAAGTTTCTAAATATTTTCAATTTTTACCTAAATTCTAAATTTTTTGTTTTATTTGGGATTAACTTTTCTTCTGAAACTTGTAACTTTTAAAATTAAGTACTTCTGATGACTTAATAAAGCAAGATTATCTTGTATTACAAGTATAATTGTTTTTTCTACAGTAGTAGACTAAAGTCATCCTAGTTTATGATACATTGTATGTTTAATATTTTTTGCAACAAATAATACGTTTTCTGCTTTTAAAAATTTTATATCTATCATTTTATTATTATTATTTAGATTGTTTGATTTTCACTTGTTTATTATATATTTATCTAACAAACAAGTGAAAATAATTTTTTTGCAAATTTATATCTATCACTTATTACAAAAATATATTTTTTTAACTAAATTTTAGAGGATGTATACGAAAAAGTTAAAAGCCTAGAAGCAATGAATAATAAAATGCGAGAAGAGTTTGACGTTCAAAGAGCTAAAATGAAAGAATTATTTTTGCAAAAAGAAGGTAATAATTTAATTATTCATGTAATATATTAAGTGATGAATATATTCTAAAAAATCATATTTTTTCAGAAGATGCAAAGAAAAAAATAGAAGAAAATTTAAAGTTGCAAGAAGAAAATGCAAAATTATTACACGAACTAAATGATGTGAAAAGTCAATTGGTAATAGTTGATATAAAAACTCAGAATGATATTGATCTGGAGAAACGTAAAGCAGAGGATGAAATTGCTTCTTTACAGCAAATTATTACTTCAACAGTCCAAGATTCTTCAACAGCCAGAAAAGAACTAGAAATTAAAATTAGTAAGCTCAAAGAAGAAAATAATAATTTAAGGCTTCAACTTATGCAAAATTCAATTCCTGATGGACCTCAAATATCATTATCAACAATGACAAAAACTTTAGCTAAAAAAGTTGCATCTCATATAGGTGCTGATGCTCTATCTCTTGGTTCAGAAAGTGAAGATAGTTCATCAAAAAATAAACGTCATGTACGTAAAAAATTTATATGTTTTTAAATCAAACTTTTTACTTAAAAAATTATATTTATCAATTATAATGGCTTACACTTACAACATATTTTAACATTTTTTCTATTGTAGGCTGATGAGGATGCTGAAGTATTACGTTCTCTGGTTGTGCCATTAGAAGAAGAAATAACAGCTTTAAAAGAAAAATTAAGAACCACTGATGACGAATTACAGAAATGTAAAGAAAGAGAAGATCAATTACATAATAAACAATTCAAAGCAAAAGATATGAGTGGATCTGGTGAAAGTACATGTGATATGTGTTCTAACTATGAAGCTCAACTTCAAAGAATGCAAATGGAAGCTAAGGATCTTAGAAAAAAGTTACAAGAGTCTGAACAATTGTTGCAGACTCAAAAACAAGATTTAGTTAAAGAAGTTGAATTTCGGAAAGGAATGGAAGAAAGATGGAATGAGAAAAAAGAAGAACATAAAGCTGAAGTAACAAATCTCACTGCTTCTGTGAAATTAGCTAGACAAACAATTGATGAATTAAAGCAACAGTACACCCATACAAAAGAAAGTGTTACAAAAGAGTTATCTCGTTTGACAAGAGAAAGAGAAGAAGTGCAAAGACATCTAGAAGAGTAAGTATAAAAAAATTTTTTTTTTAACCTTTTTGTGATTAATTTTAACATTTTTGCTGAACATATAAACATTAACAATAAATCTATTAACATTTTTTTCTCTACACAAAAATAGTTACAAAACTGAAAACATTTTCAGAATTTATATTTTGTATATATCTTATAATTTGTAGAAATTATTTTTTTATGTACATATCAATAACAATTCACTATACTGAATCATACTGAATTGTTGAAGCACTTTAGATAAATATAATTTTTTTTTATTAAACCTTGCTTTTACATTAAATTCCTAAATAAAAAAAAAACAGCTCTAATATAATGATTATATTAAAGACTTCAGCAACAAAATGAGTATCTGATGGGCAAATATAGTAAGCATTCGGAACATTACCAATATGAGCATATAAATATGCCAAATAATGTGGAGGAATTGCACCTTAGTATTCTAAAAATTCGTGAAGAATTAATTGTAGCAACTATTGCAAAAGAAGAAGCTGAGAGAAAATCTAGATCACTCGAGTGCGAGCTTGAATTATTACATGACCAAATAGAGCAAGATAATCATGAAAAAGAGAAAAAAGAAGCGGAACTTCAAAGTATGGTAGAGAGCGCATCTAAGACAGATTTAGTTATAGCAGAATTAAAACAGCAAATAACCAACCTACAGCAAGAACTAAATACAGGTGAACAAACTCAAAAGGATTTTGTTCGCTTGACTCAATCATTACAGGTATAGGTTTTGTATAATGTGTCAATATTATTGATTATTTTGATAAGGCACATATTTTAAATTGTTTAAAACATTTACAGGTTCAGCTTCAAAAAATTAGAGATTCGGAAAAAGAAGTTAGATGGCAGTTTGAAGAAGATGTCGATGAATGTCCAACATGTCACTTATCTTTCACTTTGGCCAAAAAAAAAGAAAAGGTAAATTTTAATATTGAATCACTGGCAAATTTGAGTATAATTATTATTTGAATTTATTTAATTATTATACTCTGATTATCTTTAATATACTGTTTTCTAAACATTTTTTATTACAAAAAATAGATGCACTGTCGACATTGTGGTCAGATTTTCTGTCAGCCGTGCCTAAATAATATTGTAAAAAGTGGACCAAAGCAAAGGCCAGCAAAAGTTTGTAACGTGTGTCACACACTGTTGGTACAAGAAACTGCTCCTTATTTCAGTCGTGATCCTCCATAAGTTTAAAAACAAAAGGACTAACAAAGTGAAGAACTTAGTTAACAAAATAAGTGCAATATCATTTCAGGAGGAGCTAGACCAGATAATGGTTTTAAAAGAATTCTTATGTCAATAAGTTATTTTTCAAATTCCACATATTGTATTATTTATCAAATACTTTCAACTTGGACTAATTAATCTAATGAAATAATTATTAAAAATTAAATATTTTGTGATGTAAAAAATTATAACATTTTATGGAAATATGTGAAAGAGTTATGAAAGAAATTAAAAATTTTATCTGAAAGTTTTTCATAATTAGCTTAGTAATTATAGCCTTCAATTTTCAAATTAACAATTTATTGGATAGGTTAGAATAACTATGGAATTATTTTTCACATATTTCCATGATTCTTTTAAAAATCCTAAGCCTGTACAGTGATTAATCAATCAAGTTTATGCAAGTTTTTGACGAATAAAAGAGTATATCTGCGACTTGATAGAAATATAAAACGAAGTAAATAAGTTTATTCTCATTATGTGACAGAGTCAAGTGATAAAAGAAAAAAATAATTGTCAAGTATCTTGTAAATATGAGACTGTATTAATTAAAGTTTAATGTCGTTTAAAAGATTAAAGCTTTTGAATGTAAATATTATAGATTATTTATTTTACCTTACACTTTTATGGAATCATAACTTTCTAGAAAACAAAACTTAAGACTATGAGTTAAAACTTAACAAGATGATACATATTATGGTAAAAGATTAATTCCACACTACAGCAATGAATGAAATTTCTTCAATGATATAAAATTTCTACATCTATATCATTGTGAAGTTCAGTTGACACAGTAAATTATGTAGTTTATTTTATCATTTAACGTAAGAAAAATTATAGACAACATAATAAGATTTCTATGATTTAACTATTTATTCAAATATGAAAGTTTGGTTTTATCGCAAAACAAAAACCACTTACAAATGTGATAAACGCTATAGAATGCTATGCAATTCATCGCGTTGTATTAAATTACAAACGTATTTTTATAAAGTATAATCGATATATGTACATAGAAATAATATTAAATCTAAGGTACAAGTTTAAGCGCGAAACTTCTGCCTTTAACGACTTAAGGGAGTTCCCTCGATAGTCTTATGAAAAAGTTTTGTCTTTGTAAAACTTATCGACTTTAATCTAAGTAAAAGTATTTATTAAACTTATTTTATTAAACAAATTTTATTGCACAATTTAAAAAATTCTAGCACATAATTTAACTACTAAGCTGTACAAAGTTTTAATAATAATTTATTTGTGCTATTTTCAACAGAAATAAAGGAAAGAAAAGCATAGCAACTTTCATCTTTGTCATTTATGGACGGAACTCCCTTAATTTTGAGCAGTTGAAAAGTTAAATTAAACTTTTTAGTTGCGTAATAAAATTGTCTCTTAAGTCACACAGAGCTGATTTTTATATCCTTGTCTTAAGAGATTAAAATCTAAGAAATTGTATAAAATTCTTACTTGTCAAAAAATAAACGTCTTTTAGAGAAGTAAAAAAATAAGCTCTGCATGACTTGACGTATCAACTTTTCAAATTCATAAAAACATTCTATACAATTTCTGCGAATTTGCTCAAAACGATGTAATTTTCTGTCTTCAAAACAGGTTTTCGCGCATGAAAAATTTACGATTTATCTTTTATCTTTAAGAATAAGTGATAAGTAATGCACTTCACTTTCAGCAGTATAATTCCTATGACTCGTATCGTCTTACGTTACTTTTATTTTAGGTAGTTCACACTCTCTCAATCTCTCTCATTCTGTTTCTAAAAGAAGAAAGTATTTACTTCAGTTTTAACGCGTATGTTTTTTTTTCTTTATATAATGCACATGAGAATAGTGAATCATCCAAAGAAATGAAGAAACGACAAAGGTGATTCTGCTTTTTTGAGTATCAAACTCGATATGCGTGCGCCATATAAGTGTAAACGAATAAAAATTTTGCAAGCAATAGACTAAAATATCGAGTGTTACAAAGATAAAGTCAATCATTTAATTGAGACACACTTGTTCTACTTTCAGCCTGAAACAGTGATTTTTTTTCTTTTTTTTTTTCACGACAACACGAGACTCGTTCATATTGTCCCGGTATAAGCGATTCGATTGAGATTTTTAAATATTTAAATCGTCTTTTGCTGTATCAAACAGAAAAAAATGCTTCTATGACATCTTCTATTGGTTGTGGACATTTCTGATCAATTGGTGGCTCTTCTAACGCGGCATGTTTATCCCTCAGTTCTTTCCATTGATTAAGAGCTTCTAAAAATTCCACGTATTTGTCGTGCTCTTCGAGTTTTGAATATACATGAAGTAAACCTCTATAATCATATTCTAAACCACTGTAAGTTCTGCCAAATAATTTGAGACCTGCAAGTAAAAAAGAAAATATAAATTTAATTTTGGTTCTTTAAATTGAAATATAAAAAAAAAGTTTAATTTAAAGTATTTTTGAAATTGTTTTTGCTTACTTATATCAATGCTTCGATAATACAGTTCTTCTGCATCCCTATATCGACTCATGTGAAAATTATAAAGAGACGCTAAATGACCTATACTTAAACCAACTTCATAATCGTGAGGTCCTAATAATTCTTCCTTGATTCCAATGGCCTTAAGATGCATTGCTTCAGCTTCCTGTTGAATATAATATTGTATTATTATAAATTTTATTCTAGATAGTATATTACTTGAAATATTGAAACTAACGCTAAACCGTCTCATGCTTTGGTATAATCTTCCTAGATTTCCATAGTGTTTGGCAGTTTGTACATTTCTCTCTCCAAAAGCAATTTTTGCTAATTGTAGAGCGGATAAGTGAAGCGCTTCCGATTTAAACAATAAATTTTGCTCTGTTCCAGGTGTTGGTGCATTTTCCAAAGCAATTTCTTCTAAAATAAGAGCTTTTACTCTTTTGGCACTAGCTAGCATCAAATGTTCACCAGGTAATAGCTTCTCCATAATTTCAATGGCCTTATTAGCATGATGGCTGTAAAAATAATTTTAGTGATATCTACTGACTTATTTTAATATTATTATTATAATATGCATCAAAATTTTTAATATTTATTTTTTGTGATTTTTATAGATAAAACGTAATAAGGATTGTTGAAGAACGACTAAAAAGTAATATTTTTTTGCATACCTTGCTAAGTGAAACTTTCCAGAACTGTATTCCTGTACATAAAGTGCATATGCTAAATCTTCATGAGCTATTGCAACATGGAGATTATATTTACTGAATATCGCTTTCCTTATATCCAATGCATACTATAAAAAAATAATTATTAATTTCAAATAAAAATGTTTTCCTTTGCAAAAAAAAAATTAATAAATAAATTTACCTTATAAACTGATACGCTATTTATAATACTATCAGAATTTAACAGATAAAAACCATAATCAACGAGTACATCACTATATTTTGGGTGGTCAGTATCAAATATTTCTCTAGCTAGGTATACTGCTTGTTTAATCAGTAAACCTGCTTTTTTAAAATCTCTTTTAACAACGCAAGATTTGGCAGCTTGGCGAAGAACATTTATAATAACACGCGCGGGAAGAGTGGACTTTAATTGTTTTAGTGCTTCTACACTCCATCTAGAAAAAAAAATTTATTTAGTTTTCTGAAATGCTTAATTATTTTATAACATAAAATTTATACTAAATTATGAGTTCTTACTTGTATGCTTGATCATATTCACTTCTAATAAAAAAAAGAACACCAAATTCTGCATATAAAGCAGCATGGTTTGTATTTGTGTATCCAGCATCTTTCAGTTTTTCAATTGTTTGCAATGCAAGTTCGTGCGTTTCAGCTGCTCCATTAAAAGAACAGTAAGCTGCTTGTGCATGAAGTAATCTGGTAAGAAAGAAGATAGATTAATAAATAATTATTATTTCCATTATATTACTTTATACATTCATTTTTCATATAATTATGTATACATAAATCTACTAAAAGTATATTACAAATTCAAAAATAATATAATTTACAGATATTTTGGTGAAGTTTTTAATTAATTTACTTACTTGTGGCAACAGTCTAAGGTGCGACACCAACTATCAGGATTTTGAGGGCCAGAGATACAAAGATCTTTACACGCTAATAAAACTTTTTCACTCTCTAAATACCAGCCTGCATCACTGAGAAATCCTCCTAGACGTAAACCCAAGTTAATTACCTTTTCGTGAGCAGTAACGTTTTCTTTAGTGCTAATACAACAAATATTATAACTGACAGCTAGTTCGTTTCCAACTTTTGTTCCATGGTCCATCAAAGCCTTTTATATAAAAGAAAGAATAAAGTTCACTTTTAGATTTTGTTTTCATTTTATTTGAACATGTCATTCAAGAATATAGTTTAATAATGATTACCTGAAAACTTTGAAGTAAATGAATACGTTTGTTTGTCACTTTTAACATTCGTGACAGAGTATTGAGATCGCTTAATTCCACTCCAAGAAGACATAGTTTCTTGTCTTTATACAACTAAAAATTAAAAAAAGGGAGTAATAAGTAAGAAAGGAAAAAAATTATTAAGCTTTATTAATAAAATGTTAATACTGTTTTCCCCTTTGCAAGCCATCACTTTAACTAGAAAATACAATGAGTCAGAGCTCAATGATAAAAAAATTATACCTTCCTTTCTAAAGGTATATATACCCTCTGTATACATTAAAGTTTAAGTATGTATGTAACTATATTGTTTGCTGCAAACAGCACCATATAAGTCATTGACAAAGTTATCTGGCCTCTTTTGTTTTACTTTTTGCTCTCTGATTCTACCCTATCTTAAAAGAGATGATAAAGAAAGTAAAAAAGCTTTTCATTTCTAAAAATTCTTATCTATTTTTGCTTCAATAGAGAATTTGACTCTTTATTTTTAAAAGTTGATTATACTTTTAACTAATTTGGCAAATATTGTTGTTACGATTAATATTGCTTATATAATAAAATATGCAGTGTGTATAATAAAAATATATAAGATGAATTAAATCTCAAAAAAATATAGTAAATAAATTTTGTTTACAGTGCTTTTAGTTATTTAAAGCAATGGTAAGAAGTAAAAATAAAAATTAAATGAAAACTGCTCTATTTTATTTCTATTTTAGACCGATATCTGAGTAAAAATAGTTTTCATCCCAAGAAAAAGTGGCTCTCTTTGAAGAAATCTAATGTAAAAATGTTACTAATGGTTATCTTTTTATAAAATTGAACTGTAAGATAAACTCATATTTTTCTTAATATAAAATTATGAGCTTTTTATCAAAGAATAATAACTGATGCTAAGTTGTAAATTAAAAGCAGTCAAAGCAATGGATGCCTATTAAATATTATTAATTAATCAGTATATTTTAAAAAAGATTTGTATATTATAAAAATAAATACTAATTTAAAAAACAAAAAACAAAATAAGATATAAATAATATATACATAAAGAAAAAAAATAAATAAATAGAATAAGGAAAGTATTGTTATAAGTTCTTAAAATATCTTATCTACAACATTTAGCAATAATACAATGACTAAAATTAAACAATAAAATAAAGACACGATAATTAGTATGTAATGGCTTCAATTAAGTAAAAATGTGATTTAGGAAAATATATTAATACAAATTCATAAAAATAAAACTGATCTATTAATTAATACAAAAGTTAGATATAGCCTGCTTGTCTTATTACATCGTAATAAAATTTGATCCAAGAATAGATTTGCATACATTAAAGAATAAAATATCAATAATCATTTTGCAAAGTCAAAGCAAAAACAATTGATTCTATATGAAATTATGATTTCTCATAACACTACACACCTAAGCTCAGTATAAAAAAGATCTACTCCAAACATTCTGTTCCAATCGACAAACTGCTGACCAATAAAATTCGAACTCCGAGCAAACATTGCCAAAGCATCCTAACGAACAAGAAAAATCCACAAGCCATCAATGAGCTCGCTACCCAAAACACACATTTACACCAGCAGGCCTGTAGGAAAATCCTGCCAGCATCTCCAGCAGCAAGTGTACCCAACAAAAACAAAGCCATCCCAGCTCGCAGTACTGGAAAAAAGCAAACAGCTGGGCAGCAGCCCATAGCTGGGAAAGGTCCACATAACTCGCGCCGAGGAAAAAAGAAAGCGCGTGTGTATACATAGTCCGTTTTCTGTCTCGCGCTCCCAAGTGCGCGCAAAATGACAGTGCCGAGATATCGGCTGCGTGCTCAGTCGCCCAAGCAAGAAGAAAAGAGACAGAACGCGCGCCGATGACGACGACATACGCAGATACACACAGCTCCTACGTATATCTCTGCTCTCGGCGAGAAGAGTGTAAAAAAAAAACGAACGCGAAGAAAAACATCGCCAGCTACTCGAGCGAGAGGGGATACGAAAATAAAGAGGATCTATATAGCCCGATCGAGCTTACCTGATAATAGATGTCGAAGAGCACGCTCTCGGGTACTAAGCTGAGGTACTTCTTGAAGGTGATGAACTGCTCGGCTATGTGGGAGACGCTAAGCTCGTAGAGGCTCCTCGGGCCCTGTAGCTGCCTGCTGCTCTTTGATTCCGCTGCTCCTGCTGCGGCCGGGGCTGCTTCGGCCGCTGCTGCCATTTTCCGCACCGCCGACCTGATGCTGAACGAGCCAGCTCGGCCTACTGCGCTACCGCCGTCTCCTCTCCACAATTGGAAAAATGAGCGCTACGCTGCTGCTGCTGCTGGCTGGCTGCTGAGCTGAGAGCTCTGTGTGATCTGCGATGTTCGACGATGACTGCTCTCTGACTCTGTCTCTCTCTCTTGCGCTCGCAGAGCCAGAGCGACGTTGCGAGTCTTTTGGTGCGATGCTAGGATTTTACCATATCGATTGGGTTTGCCGTCTGTATTTAGCCAGGGACTTTTTGTTGGCTGAGGTTTGGAGCTGCTTTAACGTTGCGACAGAGAGCAGCTGTATACTTTCGTATATATGTGTTGAGAAACTGTGAGGTTATGCAAGGTCGTTTAGGTTGGTCTAGTAGGAAAAATTCGACTGAAAGTCACTGGAACTCGAGTGATTTACGGCCTGCAGTCCTCTAACACTATACTGACAGTTCCTCAAGAATCTCTATATATGTATATAATAGGGGGCGTTGCCAATCGAACAAATATCCCTGCAAGAAGCGATCTGTCAGAAGCTCGGAGATCGGTTAGGCTGTGCCTTCATTGCGCAATGCTAGCTCGGAGGAATTTTTTTCATTCCACGAGATAATTCAACGATATCAGCTGCCTTCTCGATTTTCCTCGTGTTCGGCGCGCTCGTGGGGCTCTCAAGGTTTCCCAGCGAGCGGCCCGAGCGCGACATTGAAGACGCGGCCTGACGGTGACGTAACGTTACGGGGAAACGCGACCGTCATTCACCTGCGCACACTGCAATTTTCGAATTTAAATCCCATTGGCGAGGGCGACGCGCGCTCGATCTTTTATGTGGTGGACGATGAACGGCTTGATTCTCGTTCAGGGATATTGAAATTGAGACGATTGGGCTATTTATGGATGTTGATTTGACGCAGTGAAAGTCAGTTCTTTTGAGTGTGTGTGTGGCGGAGATTAGGGATCTTTTGATATCTGAATGCTTGACGAGCGGTTTGGGAGAAGGAAAATCGTGACTTTTTGTAAGAAGGAATTAATGAGCGCGTTAAATCAACAGTGTAATACTTAACTGTTTGTTTAATTCATTACTTGTTGCTCAAAAAAATTAAACTTTATTATTATGTAGAGAAAAGTTTACTTTTCAATCGAAAAATGACGATACATAGTTCTTATTACAGTACCTTTTTCCTTTTCTTTTATTAAACTTTATCAATTCCTTTTCAAAGTTATTTAGTCGATTACTAGTATAATATCGATTGTATTTTTCACATATAGGCAATAGGTGAAAAAAGACAATCAAAGTCTTAAACACGTTTTTTAAGATAATTGTTAAGAAGAACAAAACTTTTTAATTCATACCAATAAACCTCCTAAATTTCATTAATTATTTTTAATAATTATTTTTATACTTTTATTAATTAAAATAATAATTAATAAAGAAAGATGATAATGAATCGAAATAAATAAAAAAATACTCCACAATAGAAAATCATTGCGGAAATAATGCTGACACTTTTACCGTTGTATAGTTTTCGAAATTTCCGTAGGCATTAAAATGCCAATTTTTTTATTATAATAGCCAAAATTACCATTGTTAGTTTTTTATTTTTGTTTCATAGATTTTTATATCTTGAATTATATGATAAATGACAGAAGCATTGCGGTACTTTGTAAACATTTAATTATGTTTATATTTTAGATTCATATATTTTAGATATATTGCAAATAGAAAATTGTTGTAAATAAATACAAAAACTTGAAAAAAAAAACAAAATTATTATATTAATCTTAGTCTATTAAAATTATATAATTTGCAATTTATAATTATATTAATATTAAGCGGTATTAATCAGAGAATCGTTATTAATATCGTCTCATGACTATAAATATTATTATAAGATTCTCTCTTATTTACATTATTAAAACAAGAAATACAGCTCATATCTTAATAACATTTCATATTGTCAATATACTATTTTTCATGGAGCTCTTGAAGTCAAAATATATACGACAAAAAATTACCCATTTTCTTTTTGCTTACTGACGTCAACGTAATTGTTTTATTAAAAAAAAACGCAAAATAGTCTTTGTCGTAACATATTATCGAGTACAAAAGGATTGTTTGGTCATTTTTGATTCATTTTAAATCTGTTGTTTAAAACTTGAATGGGATATAATTTTCCAACATGATTCCTACATAGTATAAAAAATATTCTCGAATTTTTTTTAAAAAAACGCGCGTGCTTCATTGAATCTTTATATTAACATAGTTTGAAGTTTATTTATACTAGACTTCGCTTCAAAATTTTTTTTCTATATATTTAAAGACTTTTAAAACTTTTTAATGCACATTACTATTTTTATTAAATTCATTTGTACATTTAATTAATTAATTATTAATCAACAATAACTCAATTAAAATAAATTTGAAAAATTTCATAAAATGCCTGAATGTTTAACCAAATGAAGTTGGACGTTTTTGACATCGACCGAAGCTACTTCCAGCTGTCAAGCTAAACTCGCGGCTTTTCGGTGCAGCCGCGAGGGATGAAAAAATGCGCTCCTGAGGCAAATACTTAATAAAATCCATCGATCATTTTGAAGGATGGAAAATCAGGAAAGCGGCGATCTAGAAGGTAGGCGTAAACTATACAAACCTACTGTAGGTACACACAAGAACTGAAAGTTTGAGTAAAAATTAGCCTTACAAAATTTACATGTTTATTTTTTATCTTTCATCGCGCATATATATCTATATTTATCTGGTCTGCATGTATTCATTTTTTCTTCTAAAATTAAGTCAACTTAAAAGTTTTATTCTTATTAGCCTTGCGTACGCGTGTGATTTATCTTTGCGTTGATGAAATTATGAAAAAAAAATTCTTATAACTATAAGAATAGATTGAACATCGAAAAAAAATTGTCAGTACACATAATTTTAAATTAGCAACAAGATCTCCATCGCAGGTGGCTGATCCTTTCAAATTTACATTTAACAAAAGCTCATTTTAACCTTTAACCTAACAAAAAAATAATCGAGTAAACAAAACCTAATCTAAGAGCAATAAACCTAACGTAAAACTCAACGCATAGTCCCTTCATCCCCAACGTCAAAACCAACCCTCCCAAAAAAAAACTCAACCAAACCCCAATCCCCCAGAGAGCCAAGACGACCCGACCGCCGAATCACCCTCATGCCCGGATAAGCAGCCTCGCGAGCAGCAGCCGTTAACATGCTGGCTCTACGTGTCCCGCACCAGCGGCTACGAGCAGCAACAGCAGCAGCAGCCGCAGGAGGCGATCGGCCGGGGCTGCGGTGGTTATAGCCGTGCGGGCGGTTATGACGGCCTGCTGCCGCGCGCGAGCCTCGAGGATGCGATTCGCGCGGTGGAGCCGGCCGGAGCCTGGCAGGTGTCGGAGACTCATTGCGGACTGATTGCTGGATTTGCCAGGGAGAGCGACGCTGACAAGCTGCTGCAGCGCGGGGATCTCGCTAGGATTTTCGAAGGACCCGTGCAGGTTGGTTTAAGGGGAGGTGGTGCTGGGTTGGGGTGGCTTT
>JAPYZB010000895.1:0-18925 GCA_030522745.1 Eupelmus kiefferi | reverse complement strand
TCTGGTTTTAATCCTTGCGGGTAATAAGTATATTTCCTTTAAAACTTTCCTCTACCGAGCGGCCTTTTTTATTTTAGAAACTTGGAATTTCACGGCGACAATAAATTAGAAAATTACATAAATCGAAAAGTTCGACGCGAATGAAAAACTTCTCCCAGCGACGTATTATATATAGCCCCTGATCTTTTATTACCGCCAAGCCATTTCTCGCTAGTTACTCCGTTATTTAATGAAATAAATAGGCAAAATATCGCGGATCTTGGCAGAATTTACTTTCTATAAGAGTAAGAGCCGTGCCGTGTATATATAACGGTGGTAACCAACCCAGCCGATACCTCCGATGCCGTATTTAATTAATTTGTCTTTCCCTACTAATCGAATACTTTGAAACGCTTTCAGCGCGGAGATCGAGCGAGAGAGGCGTTTTATTCGTCACTTTTCCAGCTCGTTACCAAGAGGTGCTGAAAACGAGCTTCTCTCTCTCTCTCCCTCTCTCGTCCTCAAAGCAATTTAATTACGCAACTAACGCGCGTGAAGGCAAAATGCGCTCGACGCTGAGAATCTGCGCTCTCTCTCTCTTTGCTCTCACATATACATTCTCGAAGCGCGCTCGGGCGCATTCTTCGCTCGCGTGTTTTCTTTTTTCCTCTCTTTTAAAGCTCGCGCGCTCGCTTAAGGCTCGTTTTGTTCATTAGCGACCCCGTTCGGAGTCGACGAGTTTTGCGGGCTTTTAAAAAGGGCGGCGGTTGATTTTTTTTTCAGAATTTCTCCCGCTCGCGGCGCAATGGTAACCTACATTCCATTGAGGGCGATTTTGCCTAGTTAAAGATTAATTAATACTCGCGTCTGTGTACTTTCAGCGCGCTCTGATTATTATGTACACATAGAGCCGAGATAAAATTTGAAAAAGAAAAATATGGAAAGCCAGGCTGCGTCGATTTTAATTCTATCATGCGCGATGTTTTTCAATGGATGTACGCGTGCGTTCGGTACTACTGTGGCTTGTTGATAGTCCGCTCTGAATACTCTTTTTATACGCTTGTGCGTAAACTTTTTCAATGACATAACTTTTATTTATGTTCGCGTTTTAAAAAGATTAGAATAATTATATATCTTGTATTAATCATTAAAATTATCACTTTATAATATTAATTGAAATAGTTTGATAGTGTTATAATGAAAAAAAATTTTGTCTTCACAATAAAAGATTAATTTATTAAATTTCAGATTTGTTGAATCAGAAAAGGTTTAATTGATTCGATTAAGCATACCAATTAAGTAATAAATATTTTAGAAAACTTGTTTAATACGATTTTTTTGTTCGTTATGCCGTACAATGAATAAATGATTCTACAACTAACACAATTTATTATACTATTTATATGAATATATTTTATTTTAAATAAAAATACCGAAAATTTAGGCAGAAAGTAACAACTTGTTTTAATGAAAATAACCGTTATAAATAGTTGATCAGGAGAAAAGTTGTCCGCATTTTAAAATACATAAAGAAAAACCTCAATTTTGACATAATCAATTGATATTTTCCGCTTTGCTTGGACGCAAACCATGACACGAGCTAAATAATCAACATCCACATTCTATATAAAAATGTCCTATCCCTCATAAATGTAAATCAAATAAAACCAGTCTAACAATTTCACCGAGTACATTAGTAAGAAAAGCCAGAAAAGCAAGCCACCTTCACCAAAATCCCCGTAACTCCGCGAGAGCAAGCTATACTAGCCAATAACTCCATCCCTCAACCAATAACAATAAACGTGCAATAGACAAGAGACCCGAGAGCAGGCTACAAGGCGTAAAAACGGTAAGGTCAGCAGGGCAGAGAGCAGGCGGCGGCGATGATCGCGCTAGTAATTCCCGTCTAAACATCGCGAAACGTATGGCGGGGCGTGAGCTGGCAAACAGCCATGAAGGAGGACGCCGCGAGAGGGAGAAGAAGGCCGCTTTCGCCGCCGGGCGGGTAGTTGCACCCTCAGGTGCTGTTCCGGCTGGCAGCAACCCTTTCGGGGTAATAATCAAGAACGAGGCCCTAGAGAGGCTCTCTGTCTATTGCCGTGCCCTCGCTCTGCCCTCCTACTATTAGGACGAATGATATTATTAAAACGGATGCATACTAATGACTCGCGGAGAAAGAAAAGAAATGCCTATTGTTATTGCTTTTTCCAATACTTTTTCCTATTCGCCTGGTATTTTTGTTCTTTCCATTCTTTGTTAAAAGTTTATTTTATGGACATCACTTATGTAGAAATAAATAGAATAATTTTAAACTCTGCAAAAATTCCGAACACAATTATTATTAAATTATTGCTAATAGCTGGAACTTTACCTTTTTTCAAAATAACCCATTTCCGTATATAAATCATATAAATCAATCCGAAAGCTCGCTCTTTAGTATTTACCAAAAATAGATCTTAAGTAATCAGTGAAAAAGAATCGGATTACAATTACTTAGTCGAGTGGTTCCGTGTACATTGGAGTAAACTTTCGTTTCCTTTACCAATTTTCACGTGCCGCGCCGAATATAGCTAGGGCGGACGCGGCCAAATCCATTATTTTTCAGCGAGCCGTAAAAAAATGATGGCGAAGCGAGCAGCCGGAGACACTCCGGCAAATTGACTCTTTTTAGCTTTTTGCTCGTGCAGGCCACGTAATTTAATTCGCAATTTATATCCGCGGCGCGCGGAGCCTGGAATTATCGAGTGCGATTAAACGCGCAGCGAATACTCACTTCTTTCTCTCTCCCTTCCACGCTCTACCCTCGTGAAAGGGCCAAGAGACAGAGTCAAATTAAAGTGACTCCCGGGATCGATTTCGAAATTATTTGAAAGCCGCGCGCTTGCGGAAAAGAGAGACGCGCAAGTGAAAAGCTCGGTGGGACCTGCTGCCCTCGTGCTTGCAGGAGTGACGGTTCGGCGGCCAGTCGTCGTATACTCTCGCAGTTTACCCTCTGTCTTTACGCGGACGACGCAAAGTCGCCTGGAATTTAGATTGCTTATTAAATGTCGAATAAATAAAAGCGGAGTCTCGCCGGTGAGCTTCGTGCTTTTTTGCAATCAAGGGAGCTTATCGTAATTATGAATTCAATTAACGAAAAGGAAAGCTCGCTTATTAACTGATTTTATTATTGAAGCTTTCGCTTTTTGCGGCTCGGCTGTTCTGTAAACATTGGCTTTGGCACTTTTTTAAGTGATGCGTGGTATTTTTATCTTTTAATTATTTAAAAATAATTTCTGCTCTTATAGTAACAAACCAATTATTAGCCATATCTGTAACAAGCTTTGAAATATTCTTTTTGCTAGATTCAGATTATACTTGAATAGACAATTAATTCATTTTTCACCATACCTTGGTCGAAAGTACCAATTTTCTAACTGCCACAGTCACTTTTTTAATAAAGCGATATAGTTAGACCCCGATCACAACGTATATTTAATTTTCTATTTGATAAGTGACCAAAATTAGAAATAGTTTGACATTGACTAAAAAATCCTAACACTTTTTAACTTGGAACATTTAATAATCTTTTTCTAGTTCTTTTTTTTGTAATCTTATTAAGAAATGAAACTTTTAAAATTATTTTGATTTATGACTTTTTATGAACCGTCATAACTCCATAACAATAATGTTGTGATTTAACATTCTGAAAAAAAAACATTTATTATCATGATACATCCTGCTAAAGAATAATAGTTAAGCTCGTGAAATTACAAATATAGTGCTTTTAGGCATTCAATTCAGTGTGTACACGAGCGGGAGCCGGGCGCGCTCGGGCTATTGTTTTGTTTTGTAGCAAAGGGTACCGAAAATGGCTTTGTTATTCCGCATATACCGACTGCATCCTTTCATTCGCTGTGGCGAATCCCGGACTGGACGCAATCGCGCGCGGCTCTGACGCTAATCCCAAAAAGTAGCTTTGTAATTGGAGTGTAAAAGTGCGCGGACCGCGAATGTTGATGTTTCCAGATATTGCTACAACTTTTTTGTTACGCGTTAATACAGAAAAATATCACTGCAATCACTGCTCTGATAAAAGTTTTGAGATTATCGTGAATGAAAGTTTAATGGTTTGTTTTTTTAAAGATTGCAATTAAAATGAAGGTTTTGTAAAATAAAAGTTAACGTTTAATTTGCAGATTGGTCATTTAAAGTGCTGTTTGAAATTATTGTCGTTTGGCAATAGGATAAAAACAAATCTATCGCTTTCCAAAAGAATTCCTTAAATCTATCTTTGTTAAAATCGAGATTACTTTAGGTTTGCGGAGCTTGAGGCTCCGTTTTTCATAAAAAAATTCATAGTTACTGCAAATTTGATATTTGATACATATCGTACTGTGTGTGAATGAATCAGTCCATTTTTTGACAAACACTTATTAAGCTTTTCTAATAAGAACTCTGTAATATGAATACACACGGTATTAATTGACTTTTTACTTATTTAACTTATTTTCTCCAATCTTGGCTATACCTTTAAATATATATTCGTCAATTTGGCGTTACGAAAATTGACTTATCTATATTTATCCAAATAGTTTAAATCTTTTATTATACGTAAAATTGCATCAAATTTCGTTATTTTCAAATCAATAATAGATAAAATGAACATTGTTTGGTAGTTATTTAGAAAATACAGAAATATAACAATATAGAGATTGGTCAGCTTAAAACTTTAGTAATATAACTTTGTAGTACAATTTACTGGTATTATAACATATATACAGCAGATAAAGCTGTTATCAATAGTGCATAACTTGCATCTTTCAGTTTAAGCCGATGCTCTAGCATTTACTTCGGTTCAATGCATTTATCCTCAATTATTCAGAAGCTAGAGCAGCTCTTTTTTAATTACACAATCTACTACTGATATAGTAAAGCGGGGGAAGATGCCATGGCTAATAAAAAAAATGAAATAAAATTTTTAAAAATTAATAAAATAATATTTTTCTAACATTAACACGTAAATGATACAACTATGTATCCAAAATATAGCAAATCTTTGATATATTATTTAATTGATTAATTAATAATTAATAAAAATTGAGACTTATAACGCCACATACTATCAATATGCACGTAAAATTGAAACTTATTACGTCACATATTAAAATTAGTATTTTATTATAATGTTATCTTTTTAAAATCTTGATTACTCGAGTCTATCATATAATATACATAAAAACAATATGTAGAAAATTTTATAAGAGGTATTTTTATTTTAATCGTTACTCAAAAACTAACTTATGACAGCGTTAGAATTTTTAAATATTTTGGCGACTGAATTATTTAATGAAGTATTTACTTCAATTTGTTTAAAAACAAAGAAAATCTAGCTTTGTAGCGTCTTTTCCAAGTTGGCATTTAATTTATTAATGTTTTATAAAATTAATTAAGTTAATTCATTACGGAACTGTTAAATAAATATTATATTACAAATATAATCATGAATACAACTTTAAAATCTACTCTTTTCTTTTGCTGCAAACTAGTAAAACGTGCTAAAATGAGGAATATATATAAAAGATATAAAGTTCCAGTCTGACTATACATGGTCATTTTCCACTTTAATTTCACTGAAATAAGAATAATTGTTTGTTACTAAAATTAAGTAAAAATTTGATTTTTAATAACATCTTTGTAAATAAACCAAGTTTATAGTCTATACAAATTGTATCGGGAATAAAATATTTTTCCTATATGATATGTCATACATGATATAGAAAAAAAGGAATTCCAGAAGAGTGCTATTATTAAACTTTAAGTATTTAACACTCGCCACATAAAGTACTTACGAACCCAAAAATCTCTCACACCGCCTAGCTCCAGCACAACGCGAACCCTCACAGCAATAAGTAGAGAAGGACGGCCGAGCGGATCCCGCGAGCTTTTGAACGAAATAATCGAGACATGAAATACGCGCTGCCACGCGAGAGGCCCGCTTCCCGCTGAATTTTGACGTTAGCTTCCCATTGTTTCTCCGCATATTCCTTGACGCACGAAAGATAGCGTCCAGACGAGAGGAGAAAGAGTACAGGGAAGAGGGAGAGCGAAGCGCGGGGAGGACGGGGAGAAAGGGCTTGCACGCGCGCGTAAAAGGCTGCAGTGCAGACAGCAGCGCGGAGGTTTAAAGCCCGCTCGCGCGCCGCGTCAGAGGGCTGGCAGGTGTGCTTAAGCTGGACTTTCGGATTAGCGATGTTAGCTTTCAAGCCGCGGTATTCCTATGTCTGGCTGCCCAGGCCGAATGTTTCTCCTGCCCGCCTAAGATAAAGCACGTGCCTGCGCGCCGACGCTCGCCTGTCTTCCATTTCCATTACCTTTGAAAAACATTGTCCTTTTTCGACATTTCACGCTACTCTCGCTTTGCCCGTCCAATTTGAGGACTTAATTTTCGTTTTACGCTCTGTTTGTTGCTCAAAAATAACAGCTGATATTTTTGTGAAGCTTCTGAAAAAGCTCCCTTACAGGCTAATGAAAAATAATTATTTAGTCGGATAAAATTTAAGTTTGAATTGTGCAAATTTTTAGCTTAAATTAGATAGATTCCGTAACTTTAGAGCAAACAAGTAATGCAAGCTAAAGAAAATAGAGGAACAGCATGAGAAAATAAGTATTTGTTTTCGCGATAACTTCATTAACTATAACAACTAAAGTGTAGAATGCTCTTATCGAACTTTTTATTTCAAAGAAGATTTCCAAGTAGATACAAAGTGCATGGCTCGTTTAGGCCAAACGTTGAGTGTTAAAAAGAAACTTTTTAAATGAGGAAAGTAAGCAACAGATGTTAAAAGATGGTCTGTAAATAAAATATTTGCGATTATAAAGAGCTACAATTTACATATATTCCAATACTTATTTCTCTTTGTTTTGAAGCATTTCACATTGTGTCGTTACTTAACGCATTCATCGCATGCTGTTCTACAGCCGATACGCCAATAAACACGCAGGTCGTTTAGCTTAACGACAATCGGCGAAAGAGCTTCGAATACGCGCATTTACACACGCCTACAACTTTTTTCACCAGAGAGCTAGACGTCGGTGCTGTGCGTCGCATGTGCGCTATCTCCACAGAGACTGCGCGAGTCTGCCGAGCTATTTATTCTGACAAGAAGTGGGAGAAGGGTTGGGCAAAAAGGAGAAATTTAAAAAAAAGAGAGAGAGAGCGATGCACGAGACGGCGTTGCGCGTGTCGCGCTCAGCAGGAAGTGTCGTAAGGGAGGTGAAAAAGAGGGACAAAGTGGAGCTACTCGTAAGAGAGAGAAAGAGGCACAGAGCCAGGTAAAAGAGAAAGAGAACGGGAATAAAAGAGAAAGGCAAAATAGGAGGGGTAAGCTAAAAGAGAGCGAAGAGCAGTGGCCGTCGCATTCCCAGGGCTGGCAGCGATTGCAGTGTTGCAACTATAGACGACGGTGTGCCGAAGGGTAGCTCGTAAATTTCTCCTTCGCCGGAACCCGATTTTCTCTCTCTCTCTCTCTCTCTCTCTCTCCCTGATCGGTATCAGCCGAGCTAAACTGTAGTCCCTTTCTCTCTTTCGCTTTGCAACTGCAACAAAGCTATTTCACGTGAGCCGCCGTCGGCTGCTTCCAATCGACTTGCAAATTTTATAGGGAAAACCTTCGGACGTTCTTAAGTACCTAAATGCTATGCTTCTTCCGTGAGTTTTTTGTTTTTCGTAGGAGCTGGTAGTACACGACAGAGCGAGTATCGCCCTGGCACTGAAACCGCTTAAGCTACTTTTTCCATTTAGCCATTACGCGTGCTTTTGCCTTTTTTCCTCTCCCGCACTGGCTCCCGCCTCGGCGTGTTTACGAATCGATTCGCGTTGGATTAAGGCTTTCTTCCAGAGAGCTTGAATAAGTACTAATTCATGGAGAGAGGAATTTGCTCTCAATTAAGGGTTTAGCTTCTGAAAGACGATTATTTTTTATTAGTATTTTATCATTATGTTTTGTATCAATTGCTTTAACAAAATTTTGTTTTCATGTTGACGTTTACTTGCACAAATAAAAATAGATTCAAATTTTTTATCTAAAAAATGAAAAGTAAAAGATACTGCGAGCGAAATTCTCTATGCTACTGCATGTAAAGAGAGATCTCTCTTGTAAAGTATGCAAAGACTCTTTACTTTGCTTTATAAGTTACAAGAACTCGAAACTTACAGTGTAAAGAGAGTCTGCATAAACTATTGTTCACTACATTGTATTTCAAAAGTATTTTATGAATAAAAGAATTTTTTATTTGTTGAAATTGGAGTGAAGTCAAGGGCAACTTGGAAAGTTGCAAACTTTTGTTATCTGACATCAGGCGTAAAGTAGTAAACGGGTTACATATTATTTTTCAGTAATATTTTATGTAAATTGAGAAAATCATTTTTATATTCTTATAGTATGTATTGCATCTACTAATGATCTCTCATATTCACGTGCTGATAAAAAGATCTTTGCCAATTTAAAATACGCATCCTGCAGTGAAATTTCACATAAAACTACTTACTAATTAGAAGGGGTAGCTATAATGGTCTGATGGTAAGTGTAGAGTGGATCGTGTCCAAGACCACACAGCATTAGGCCAAAAGCCTACGTTACGCATGCCATAATCGAGTACAGATCCAGACTCATTCACAGCATCATAATCTAAAGATAAGAGCCGGCAGCTCTGATCCACCGGAACCAAGAAATAACACACATTAGGGGGATTGCTGCTCCTTCTCCCCCCCCCCCCTGCTTCTCTTTGTCTCGTTCTGTCTCTCTGTTTCTCCGCTCCTCTCTCTCCCTCAGGTGCTCGGCCTCAGGCATCCTCGCTTTCAAGCTAGAGAGAGAGTCTTTAGAAGATAGCGTAGGCACACGTAGACGCAGTGCGGCTGGAGTGCGCTCTATGTATAGGCGTTTATCAGTGATATATTCCGAACCGAGCGAACGCGCTCTCCCAGGCAGGTAGGATAGTCGCGGGCTACGAGGTACTGTGTATCAAGTGCAGGCTTTCTCCGACCCGCTCTCTCTCTCTCTCTCTCTTTCTCTCTTTATCGGTCCTCTTACTCTCTTTCTGCATCTGACGTTATGCCCAGAGGCACGCGACTTCGATGTTCGCGAAAATATGAAGCTGCATTATATGCTTACGTCGACTTGGGGTACGGATCAGGATCTGAGGTCAATGTTTTTCTTTCTTGGACTACGTTCTGTTATTTGTTGAAAAAGTATTGGTGGGGATAGAATCTTGGTTTTAAATGATTTATCATTAGTATTTGTTATTAAGGTTTTTATATCAGTTAAATTATCTGTTAGTGCAAAACTATTTCTTGCATCAATATTGTTTGCATTTTTTTCGATTAAAATATTCGTTTTTGCTGTTAAAGTTTAATTTAAAATTGGAATAAAACTATCACCTATCTATGTGATATGAAAATTATTTTTAAATTAAGGTACTTGCAGAAAACATGCCCTGCCATAGTAATGAAAAAGTTCAGAGAAAACGATAATTACTTTTGACGTGAGGAGGTTTTTTCAACTATGTAGCAACTTTGACACGCAAACCTGCAAAATGTATGCCATAATTTAAAAATAATTGCCTCTGCTAGTACATTTAAAGGTTGTTTGAAAATACAATATTTTCGAAAATTCCAAGCACATTTTACTTTACTTTCGTATTGATTTTTTTATACAAGCTGTATTAATTTTGTAAGAATGTAAATAAGCGTAGAGACGTAAAAATGTTAAGTAGACGGAACACGAAATCAGTTAAACATTTCCAATCCCTCTCAAACTGCTTAGTTCTATAGATAAGATGTTTATATCGCTAATGTAAGGTTGTCGCTAATGTAAGGTAGGCTATGCAGACGTAATGCCATTGTCCATGATGGCGTTTTTCTCACTTTTTTACTTTTATGTTTTTTACTTCCAATTTTCATTGTTATGCTTGTAAAAATGTTATCTTTTCCATTCCTTTCTTTAATTTATATTATAGATTTCATATATTTTTTTTTGTATTATTTCGGAAATAGATCTCGTGATTTTAGTTGATAAAATCATTAAGTTAATACTTTAAGTGCGAAATAAAAATATTTTATCATTTTGTGAAAAAATGAAGGAATACGAAAAAATTCTAACTGTGCTGAATACTTTTTTTTTCATAAAAAACTATTAATTTTTAAATCAAATAGAAATAATCAATTAACAGTTTGAGAATGTCATACTATTGAATAAACTTAAATTCATAGTTTTTTGAAGCACTTAATTAGTTTATAAAACATAAGGCTGAGTAATTTCACTAAATTTCGTCGATTATAGTATAGATGCGTATACTACTATTCAGTGCAGGCCAATTGTGTGTTATGAAATTGCACTTTAGTTTGTGCAATAGAGCTTTCATAAAGGATATCATAATTACAATTTAGTAAATGGAAAATAGAGACATTGGCCATACCAACTCAAACATTTGGTATTTGGTCATTCGAGCAGCAATTCAACAGACACTGAGTAGCCGCCTATATCCAACTAAATTCATTCTCAATGAAAAATAACGTAATATAGAAAAAACATTGCCACCCAAATACAAGGTATATATCGCACTAATCAAAAATCTAGCATTTCAACAATCCGGCGATCGAGCAAGGCATTTTAAGCGGCCAAGTATTAGTATAGAAATTTGATGAATTATACAAACGGCCCGGCGTTCTAATGCAAATTCTTCGTTTATCTGTTTCAGGTATGAAATTATACGAGCCATTCACGTGCGTTTCGATATGCGGCTGCAGGTCGTTGGAAATCAAGCGCTTGGGTATATGGAAGGTATTAAGCGTCCTGGCGATTATGCCTCTCGGTTCGCAGGCACAAGAGCATATTGCGCCTGGCAGCATATCTGTCGGCAGTGCCGCTGCTGCATGCCGCGCCACTAGTGCTGGTATTAACGCGCTATAATGCATAAGCACCTGTGAAATGGTACATCAAAGTGCCGAGAATCAATCCCCATTTCCGTTGTCCCATAATTAAGGGTTCAGCCCTTAGTAATCCAGCTTCATCTGCAATCGTGTTTTCTGCTTCCGTATATAAAGTTATGGAATTTCATTTGGAAAATATCAATTTTATGAATAGAGTTTGTGATACTGTTGTGGGATTACGGATAAACTATGTTATTATTTTTTTTCTAGATTGTGTAGCAAGAAAATATTCAGTTGCAAACTATAGTTCAATTGAAAGATCTATTGACATTAACAGTATTCACTTTTTGTTTTTATAATTGTTGCGTGAAATTATTCTTTTTTATTCTTAATTATTATACTATTTTTAATTTTGTAATTGACATTTTTTATTAAAAATTGAATTAGTTAATATGGTAACTAATATTATAGGCTTAAAATAACAGATAAGTTTAAATTTGATTCTACGCTATTCTATCGTAACATCAACGATGTATTAGTGGAAAGTAAACAGTTTGGCGAAGAGCTTTTAAGAAAACAGTGGAAAGGAAGAGCTGCATCAGCAGCGTTTACTCATTGACGATCGTGCACGTGTCACTGCAACAAAGTAGCAAGTGCATTTTCTCGTTAAATGCTCTTGAATATACACTTTATCGTCATGCAGTTTACTTTGCTGCGGCCCTTTTCTCTCTCTAATCTGTGCCTTTGCTTGCGATTCATTTAATAGCGCAGTTAGCATATCATGCTATAAGAATATTAGAAACACTAT
The DNA here is from genome assembly GCA_030522745.1 of Eupelmus kiefferi. Classification (NCBI taxonomy): domain Eukaryota; kingdom Metazoa; phylum Arthropoda; class Insecta; order Hymenoptera; family Eupelmidae; genus Eupelmus; species Eupelmus kiefferi. The sequence continues at coordinate 7,229 of JAPYZB010000895.1, read as the reverse complement.
ATTTCTTTATCTATCGATCTATCTATTTCATAGTGCTCAAGTATTAATAATTTTATATAATAAAAATAAAATCAGTTTTATTTTATAATTAAAAGCTTTAAATAAAATAGCCGTACCTCTTGTGTATATATTTTAAAAATGCGGTTTTCTTATTTGGAATTATCAAAATAATTAATTTATATAATGCTGCTGATATCAAAATATTTGATAAACTATTTTAAATAAAAATAAAAATCCTTTTATAGACAAGGTTTAATTTGCTACGAAAATATTTAATGGTAGAATTGTTATTCCAAAACGTTTAATTGCAGTGCGTCTAATGGTCCCTCGGGTATTATCTACCGTGTCCGAGAGTTGCCCAATTCTGTCGCATCATAATAAAGCTTGGATCTTTTCTCAGATAACGATATACATACGTACCGCTGGAAGGTCGTAAAAGGTTTTACTCTGATACTAAAACCAACGTTAATCACGAGTACAGCTAAAATAAAAGTCGGCCTCACTGTAATGCAAGCTTTAACTATCTGTTTTTACACTTTGTAATACAGTTTCTCTAGTAAAATTTGAATAACTTTTATGTTATTTTTTTTTTAACAATCTTAAGGCATAAAATTTAATAAAATACATAAAATGTTTAATGTGTAAAGTTTTAAAAGCTACCCGATATTAACAAATTTTGGCATACAATTAGAAATTATCATTTATTTCGAGATTTTACATTCTAAATTATTCGTAAATGAAATTTCAAATATACATCATAATTAATCCCAAAATAAACGTTTGATGGTCAAAACGTAAACAATATGCGTGAGACTAGCACAGCAGCTCTTTACGATAATTCAAAAAGGTCAATCTTTTTATCGACTAGCGCCAGCGGTATACTCATAAGAATTCGAACGGTTTCGCGAGGCGGAGCTAAGCACTTATACAGTTACACAAAGCCTCGTAAGCTCGAGGAGACTCCGACGGGGGGGCGGCATGGTGGGAGTCACGCAATTTTCCAGGAGGCACACAGCCCCGTAATTTTCCCATCGAGGTCCCTGGCGATGAGCCAGCATAAAGCCTAGTGAAGGAGAGAAACTCGTGCAAGCAGCGAGCGAGGGGGGTAGATCGAGAGAGTTGCCGTCGTCCGACCAACTCGGCCGTTACCACTGCGAGCGCCGCGAGAAACTGCCTCTCTCTCTCTCTCTCTCTCTCTGTAAGCTCGGTTATGCTATACCTGCGAATACGGCTTCAATTGATGAAATCGTGGGCCGCGGCGCTACATGCATTCGTATGGCGCGCACGAGCGATCGGAGAATAAAAGGACCGGAGGAGGAAAAGGCCTCGGCGGCGGCCGCGCGCCAATATTTTTAGCGATTAAGGTGGAAAATTGAATCGGCCCCCGCCTCCCCGGACCGCGCGCGCAAACTCTTCCTCTGCCCGGCCGGCGGAAACCATTTCCCCTGGCCGCGCCCGGCCGCTTTTGTTGGCCGTAAGCCAAAATACACGCTAACGCATCGCCGGCCGATTCGACGACTGTCAAGCCCTCTTTCTCTCCCTCGGCTGCTGTTGCTGCTGCCTTTAGCCCCCTCGATTCGCCCCCCACTTCTGAAAACGGCCGTGCCCGAGCCGATAAATATCGAAACACTTAGCCTCTGTTTTCACAGTGACTGCATCCGCAAAAGACTTGGATTTCTCCGAGAGCTCCGCGATTCTCCGAGCACTTTTCCACTTGTTTTTTCCCAGCTCTATGGCCCTCTTTTACTCTTTTTTAGTATGGAGTCTGCATACATAGGCTGGCATCTCGCGCCTCTCTTCCTAGCAAAATTTAACCGCTCGGCGCCAGCGACAAAGACTGAAAAAAGCGGAAGAGCAAAGCATTATGAAAAGGCCGTATCATCTTCATCTTGGTGCAAGCTGAAATGTAGGCCGAAATTCATTATGCCTTTTTTATTTACATCGCAAAGTCGAAAACGTGCCACGCGATAATTATGATAATGATTCGCCGCCCCGCCGCGCAGCAATGTAAGCCAGCGCAAGCTCGAGCTTGCAAGTCTGTGCCTGCGCTTATTGACTCGGTGCTACTTTTATCTTCTTGGCAAAATATTCATATGACGGCGTCGCGAGGTCGTTGGCCGACAAGACGCCAATCGATAAGGTCAGCTTTAATTTTTGACGAGGGAGTCTGCCGCTGCAAGGATCCCAAAATACATTCCGGACATTTTAGTTTGCTTGATTAGCGCGATGGCTTTGCAAACAACCAGAAACTTTATTCTCCGCGCAATTTTAAATTAGGTTAAGTTTCACGAAATTTTGTAAATTTTAAAAATTTTAAAAAAGAGGATGAAATTTGTCAGTTTTTTAAATTTATCTGTTTGTTTACTTTTAGGATGAAGTTTTAATAAGAATAATTATATTATGTTTTGAAATGTCAGTCAAATCGACGGACTCTTTGGCAATAAATTGAAAATTATTTGAAAATTAGTTTAATATGACAATTGGCATTTCATTTATTAAATCAAAATTTACTGCAGTACGGGACAGTAATTTCAGCCCTTTATTATACATTACGTGATACGATCTCATATAATTCATCTAGAAAGTAATGCTTTAACAATTTTCAAATATCTGTCACTACAGACTTACTCGAATTATCGAATATGTCAAATTTGTAGAGAATCATACATAAATAATGAAATACTATTATTACATTTAAATATTAATCATTATAATTGATTATGACATAATCAAAAAGAATATACTATATGGAAATACTGTCAAATTAAAGAAAATGGAAATAGTACATTACAACGCGGTGTGAAACTTAATTGTTTACTTTGTGAAAAGTTTTGTGTCCGGATTAGGCGAGTTAAAAATAATCAGCTTACAACCAAGTATCGAACTATACATTATACCGAGAGCAAATGAAAAGTAACTAATTAATATTTTGAATAACTTGCCAAGTGCGTTGTCCCTTAATAATGCCAAAAGTAGAAAAGAGAAAACAGGTGAGGGCAGAGAGTATACAGAAGAAAAGTTAAAGTACTTGCAGATTTGAAAATCGATAGAGGGAAGGCAGAGAGAGTAAAAAGACAAAGTCTCTTTTTGAAGAGTTTATCGAGAACTTTACTCCATCAGGAGTAAACCTCGTCAAGCGGGCTCCCTTGTCCCCCTCTTTGGCCTCTGCAGAGAGAAAGAAGCCTCTCTCTCTCTCTCTCTCTCTCTCTCTTCGACGGATTCCCACGTTTTCCGTGCCGGCTGAACCATCTCATTTGCATAATGCTGTTGGTACTTCCTCCTGGCGGAGGACGCGCGCGCGCACAGCCACTTGAGCTCTGTACGCTTCCACTTTTACGTAAAAGTGAAATGACGTAGAAACCGTGAAAACTCGAATAATAGAGTCAACTTGAAAAGCGAGACTGCGGGAGAAAGGGGTTAGCTCCCTACGTGTTGTTACATCCGAAAGCATTCGAGCTTTTTGCAAGTTCCGCTATTTCTGCAATCTCGCGCCCATCAAAGATAAGCTGGCTAGCCTTTGATGCTCGAAAATTTGAACATTAGTTAGACAGTAGAATATTTTCAGCGACATGACAAAAACAGCTGGTACGTCGCTTATTGCAGCGCCGGATGAGGTTGTAAAATATTTTCGAATGTATCGCCGATGAAACGAGAGAAAGAGGAAAAACAGCACTGTTTGTGCAGCAATATAGCCGTGTCGGCTGGGTGTAATGAAAATCGATAGCGGGGCATCGTAATCGTCAAATTTTCCACGGACACAGGAAGAGAGAGAGAGAGCGAGAGAGAGAAAGCACTGGGGAAGCGCGAGACTTGAATGACGGGCGCCGCTCTGCAATATGCATACCGCGAGGCTCGAGCACAGAAATCCTCTTTGAGGGTGTAAATCATTCAGAACGTTCAACTGTCTCGAATGACTAATTAATGCGAAGGCAGATTGCTTCATCATCTTACCGAGAACCGTACTTACGTGCGCGCGCGACCTTTTCTTTTCTATCCTACCCCAAATCCAGCTTTCATTTTAATTATCTTCAGCTTTCAATGTTATTCAAGCTAATAATTTGCATACTGAAACGACAACAGTGGAAGTTTGAAATATAAGCGCGAGAATAAGAGAATATTGCGGCGACTGCGAAATGGAAATATAAATAAAGTTGCGAGAAAATATCGGCCGGCTGAAAAATACCTGCTGGGAGCGCTAGCGGAAAATCCTCATCAAATATGCAACGGATATTTCTGAAAGGGCTTTCTGGTATCTGTCAATTTCTCAAATTGATTACCTCTTAAGCGGATTGCGCGAATCGACTCTTCCGCAAATAGCGGAGAAACAAAGAGCAGGAGAGACGCTGGCTGCTCCACCTGCTCTCCATTCGAATGTACAACTGACGCGCTATAAACCAGAAGTTGCGAACAAATCAATGTGAGTGCAGGGAGAGCCGCCGCTCGCGCGCCTCTATTTCATCTGAGATGAGCGCGAGCTCCGGGAACTCATTTACAACGTACTTTAACAACGTACATATAGAGCGACTACGCCAGCCTACTACCAGTTACAAACTATCAATCCGCCCGTCAATAAACGCAACTCGCCAGAGACTTCAAATCCCATCCGCGGCTTTACAGAAACCTGCCAGCCCTACTTCCTCCTTCCTTCCTTCCTTCCTTCCTGACCGAGTATGTAGTGCTGTACTCGCGACTGTCTTGATGTTGAAGAAGCTTTCAGTGTGAACCTGTTAGTTGCTGGGGGCCGTCTGAACCATTAATGTATTCTCCTAACCCGGTTTTACGGACTTTTCGGGTCTTACGTGTCCATTCGTTAAAAAGCGATTTGCAAAGCGAGTGGTTTTCGAATTTATGTGTTTGTTCTATTCACATGAGATTCAGAGGTGAAGTTTCTATTTTAGTGTAGCCTAGTATAAATGAATTAATTATTAATCGCAGGAGCAGGAAACTATAGACGATTTGCAAAATTAAAGCAGATCAATATGGAGCATCCGGAGAAGCTGACACTTACTAGATAATTAACATTATCTGAGTGAAATTTTCTTACGTAATATTAATAACTGGTAGCCGTTTTTACATGAAAAACTAACTACTACTTTTACAACTTCCCTTCGCATCAGATTAATGATTCATGTAAAATCCAAAAATGAGCACGACTGAGAAAGGGACTTTTTATCAAGCTCAACTTTGAAATTTCAAATTCCAGCTTATCAGAGATTAGTGCAATTTTAAAGCGGATGAACCAGATAAGCGTCGTCGGCGGCGCAGATATAATGCCTCGCTTGTGGTTTCAGCCAAATTAACATGGGCCCTCCGGCAATAAGTAGCATAAACGGAATGCGTAATTCAGCATTTGTAACGGCTGAAAATATTTATCCGGCTATCGGGTCGGCCGATCGCGACGAGGGCTGCTGAGCGGAGGCGAAAAGGGACAGAGAGGATTCGCTCTGGTTTACGAGCGCGGGGGTGGCTTGACAAGTCAGTTTATCGGGCTGCGAGTATCGAGCGCGTTTAGAGCGAGAGCGGCACATTGCCGAGCAGATGCAGACATCGCGGGGATTTCGCGCGTGGGGGCTCCACGTCGTTTTTCTCCTTTTCCCCTGCGCCAGCACGTGCCTCGATCCTTGCCAGCTCGCTGGGGAGTTTCGTTGCTTTTGCAGCACGAGCAAAAGCTACAGAGCGCTCGCAAATGGCTCTTGACACCTTCCAGAGTGCCGTTCAACTTGGATAAACAAACGGCGATGAAGGGCTCGATCTGTATTTTTGGCTTGTGTAACGGCTCTTGACTAATTATTATTTTAACGTTTGCTGGAGGAAGAGATTTATTTATAGCTGCTCTTCAGCTAATGTATATTCGGGATTACTTGGCGATATCGAGTTAAATGAAATATTAACGCTTTTTGGCGTCTTGTAAAGTTTTAATTTGACAAATCTTAACTCGCTAATCATGTAGTAATTGTTTAAGGAAGTGTGAAACCCTCCTTGTTGGAAAGAACACGAGAACTTATTTTTTCTCATTTAATTTTCAATTTGTCAAAAATATGGCGACATCACATTATTATTCTTCATTGTAGCAGTAACTCGACGCTGACAAATTTTTCCAATATTAAAAATCAAATCATAAGAAGTGAGTTCCCATACATTCTTTATAATGGAGTTTTACATGTATTAATAGCTTAACTGTAATGTGACATTAAAGTCAATTACAAATCCCAATTACTTTATTACATTAAACCATTTTCTTTCTTAATTATAAGAAAAGATAACATCGAGTTAAATTCCTCATCAGATTACCCTCATTACAGCAAGCAACGTAATGCTATTCTCTGCCAAGCCATAATTACGCAACCCGTCGTATCCTCTCTGCAACAAGAACATCGATCGACAAGCTACTGATATTTTTGATAATTCAGGGCGACAGAGTCGACAAGTCAGGATCCCGATCGGCCATTCATTAAGCATATCGCAGCTACTGCAGCATCGCGTGATCCTTTAAGAGGATTGGGCTCTCGCGCGCAAAAGGAAGAAAAAAGGGGAAAGCTGGCATGTACTCTCGGAAGCTTGCAGGGGCTCGCTCGTTATATAAGACTGGTTAGGGATTCCCTGTGGCGCGTGGCGCCCAAGGATGGACAATTAGCCGGAATTAATTATTGCGCGGGCCCTTTTAGCGGGAGCTGCAGCGCAGCGCGGCAACGAAGAAAAGCCAGCGCTGACGCGCGCGACAGGCAGCTTTGAACCCTTCGCCGAAGGAGAGACGCCTTAATCCCCAGATCGAGCCAGTCACTGGAGCTTGCGATTCTTTGTAAAAGAATGGAGAACTGAAAGTCAAACCAGGTAAAAAGACACGCGGCTGAGAGGAAGCTCGACGAAATTGAGATGGCGGATAATGAGTGGAGGAGATAATGGAATCAGGAAGAGCTTTTGGATTTGTTTTTCAAAATTAATAAGACACGAGTTTTTCTAGACTTTATAGTACATTTATTTGTAGCATAGTATCTTATTGCTTTTTTAAAATAAGCTTTTTTATGTAGTGCAATGTTAAATATGATTGTTACGATTCACTTTTTCGTATTGATAAAAGAAAGGAAAAATCAAGAGCGCCATATTTTTTGGATGAAAATGACGAAGGGTGTACACGGAAAAAAATACGGGAGCGCTGTTGCCTGTTGGTATGGGCAACTGTCGGCTCTTGAAAGGGGCTCGCTGCTGTCCCTTTTGTGAGACAGTTACTA
>JAPYZB010000894.1:0-17312 GCA_030522745.1 Eupelmus kiefferi | reverse complement strand
CCGTATACGCTTATCCCGAAAAAAATTATCCTTCGATCTATTTATTCTACTTCTGCCATCGAAAAGCCAGCCCCCACAATTCATCGAGCGCCGCACACACATGCACACACAGAGAGCCAACCTCAGCGCGCGTTGCATGAAAAGAAAAATACGGCCGCAGCCAGGAAGGTTAGGGGGCGGCATTCGCGAGGATTTGAATATAAATTTGCGGATTAACAAAGTACGGCCGGAGAGAGAGAGCTAGCCGCGCGCCGGTAGCAGCGCAGCAGTAGGCGGCGCGCGCGCGCCATCGACCTGTGTAATTCGCGGGCTCAGGCCTCATGAAGACGATAAGCCTCCCATGGCCCCGATATCCCGCAAAAGAAATCCCCCTCTGATATCACGTACGCGCGCGAAAATCTTGCCGATATATAAAGTCCTATCCGAGCTCTTTTCTATTTCAATCGAGCTCCCCCTTAATGCGCGGTAATGTGACGCTCGCGCTGCTTTTTCCTTTTCGCCGAGGCGATGGCAAAAATAAAGGGACGCTTTTCGACGACTCGCGTGTAATCGCGTTTGTAAAAGGGCTTTTTTCGTCGTGATTCCATCGACGGGGAGGTAGTTTTTGCCGTGCGGGGCGAGGTATGGGTATAAGCTCTTGTTTTCCGATAAAAATGCGCGATTTTAATTTTACGCTTGAAAGAGCCCGCTCCATCTAACCTGCCTCTCGCTCGCGCGCGATTTTAAAAGCCAACGCTAACATGTAAAATGAATATAAAAATACGCTCGGGAGCCTTTGCGGTGCTATCGGTTATTATCGGCAAATTAAACGCTGCGTTTTATCAGAATTTTTATTATTTTAGCTGCTTGGATTACGAAATTTCAATAAAAGTTTAGAAATCGGTTATTTAAAATTGAAAATTCACGTTTATAAATAGAATTTCGTATTTACTTTGTTTAACTGCTTTATTTTTGTCTTGAATTTTTCAAGTAAGAAAATAAAAAACAGTAAATTAGTAAAAACTTCAAGTCATTGAAATGTATGGATATCTTTGACTTTATACACATTTGAGAATTTTAATTCGAAGACAAAGAGAATTATTTTTTTGAGAAAAAAAGTGAATTAAAATAGGGTACTACCACCATGACTAAATCCTGTGGAGAATTGTGCAAAAATTGGCATTTTATACTAAAAATCTCAGCTTTAGTAAGTTATTTTCAATATTGTTCTGTAAAAGCGTTTATAATTTAGAAATATACAAAATTACTATTATTTGTTACTATCATTTATTGTAAACTACAGATTTTTGGCCTTATGGAATATATATGGAATGCTATTGCATCTAATTTGACCCATCCCTATGAATTAGTATCCAGAGGTTATAAACTTTCTTTTGTCATCGTTCTAACTGCTTTCCTGATTTTGTACATTCTAAACGATTACTCAAAAGTCACGGTACGAGTATTTTATATTATTTAAATTTATTATTATTTCACAATATATAGAATTACAGTAACTTGTAAAAATTATCAAAATTTTAATAATTTTCAAAGTATATTTTTAAATAAAATTTTTCGTTGATGATAAACAGAATGAATGCCTTTAGAGTTATATGTTATTATATAAAACTAATAAAAAATCGACTTTTTTCAGGAAATATGTTTGCTTTCGGCTTGTTTGATAAAAATTATTATGGGTACTGTTTACATAGGAGAAACGCATAAAATGGGGTGGTATAATAAGTATATTTTGGAGCCTGGTGAGATTCCTGATCATAGTATTCCTTTTGTTGAGAGATGTGAAGGAATCATGATCATAACTTTTAATATGGGTTTGTTAAAATTTATAAACTAGTTATCAAGTTGTCATTTCTTGATATATATATATATAAATATATCTATTACTTCTTTTTAGTTGCCGCCATACTTGTGATAGTTGATCTACTCTTATGGATTTTGAAAGGTTAATTAAAACTAGGATTGAGTATACTGACTAATTGTCAACAAAATAAATATATTTGAATAAATTATGGAAATAAATTGAAACATGCATTAAATTATAACAAGTAATGTGGTTTTATTACTATTAATATAATATAAATTAAAACTCTTTTTCCAATTTTGATAAATTCATTCCATTAATTTCTATTCTTGCACTTAAAAAACAAGTCGACACAAATTATGATTGCTGCAAAATATTGCATATTGTTAATAGTTAATACAAAATCAAAATTATAAAGTAGCTATTCAAAAGAATTAAACCTATTAATAATGGAAATATACTGTATATGGAAACCTCTAAAAAGGCGGCTATCAGTATGACAATCAAGTACGTTACATGAAAAATACTAAGCAGTTTCGAGAAATATTTAAGGAACGTGGACGTAAATTCTGTGAACATAAATAATGTTTATTAGTTGTAAAGTAATTTTATATAAAAATTATGACTTTAAGTGAAGTTAACGTTACAAAAAATATTTAAATTAGTATAACCTTTTAATGTAACATCAAAGTTAAGTCTTGTCACTTCTTTTCTACATTCAATGTTTGAAAGTGACAGGTTATCTCAATTTTGTTAAATCCATCTAGTAAGGTTAACATTTTTATTAAAAAAAATGGTAATTCAGAGAAATTTATTTTAATAAATATAAATTCTTTAATGAAAATATTTTATATTTAATCTTAAAATTAATAAATAATAATCATTACTTACATTACTCAATTGATAAACATTAATTTTTAATTTAATAGTAATATTAAATTTTCTCATATACGTATTATGAATAATTATATCAATTCACACTTATTGCTGATATTGAAAGAACAAGATTATGGTGTTTTTGTGATATTTAAAGTATTTGTCGTTGCTTAATTCAGTTTAATTTTTATTATTTTCCTTTAATTTTTATACTACATATTATTTTACTGCTATTAAAGTAAAACTAAAAGTATATAAAACAAAAATTCGATATAAATGGATTGACACAATTACGTAACTTGATAAAGGCATTACTTAAAAACAAGTAATTTGTTTTCTGTATATATTTTTATTTTCTTATAGTTGTACGTATGGTACACAAAGCTAGCGCATTTCTCCTGAAAGTGATACGTTATTGCCGGAACATAGTATTTTTACTGTGCATCAATTAGAAACCTCGAGTGATGCAATGTGGCTATTCAGCTACTCTACACTACTCTCCGCGTAAAAAAATGTTCTACCCGCGATCTTCATCTCCTGTTTTTTACGTTTTTATTTGAACTAAAAAGTTAAAAAATTTATTTATTTACTACTACTTCAATTTTTCTGACCACCATTAATTTTATTTTTTATCATTCATTTATCAAACAACAATACGGTAATACAAAATATATCTTTAAAAATGCCAATTCCTTCAATCTTCTTCTCTTTTTCCTTATCGTAACCAAGAAGCTTATAATAATTTCTCTCGGCGAAATCTGACAAATTTTAATTCACGTAAGTCTTCTACAGCCATTCAGCAAACGATTCTCCGGCGCCGCTTTGGATTGAATAAGGCTGCAGCAGTTCTTTGAAGACGCCGCATAAGAACGTTTAATTAAGACGAATATGAAGATTCGAAGAGGAGCAGTAGCAGTGCACGCGAGCCGGTAAAAAGGACAGCGACTCTCCCAGGGCGCAATTCAAGCGCTGTAAATTTATACACATTAAGCTGATGCGCGCGCGCGCGCGGGCTACTTGCAAAAGGCTACTCCCCCGACCCAATTTCGAAGTTCCGCATCGTTGCGACCGAAAGCAGGTCGTTTAATTGGAATAAAGTGCACGGGGCTGCGTAATCTCTGGCGCTTCTCGTACTTCACATTTTTATCTCGAATTTTAAAGTGCCTCGCCTTCTTTTCTCCGATCCTAGAAGAGTATGAGCGAGAGAGGGGGAGGGGAGGAGGAGAGAGAGAGAGAGAGAAAGGAAATAGGAGAAGGCGGGGTAGTTCATGCTCTGAAAAAGAGTTAGAAAACCTTGGAAGCGATCCTGTTATGTATTGAAAGGCGCTGTTTGATTCTTTGATTTTCCTGATTTTTTTTAGGTTATATTAGTCCTGGTAAAAGATATGAATATCGTATCGACAGAATTCAGTAGCAATAGAATTGTATTTAGAAATCATAAATTGAATTATTCTAAACTACATAAATAACAGAAATAATTTAATCAAATAATACTTTAACTCGAATTCGAACCCATATATCTGATAAGCAATTTTATTTTTTCAGGTAAGTTAACACCGTATCGGCATCGTCAACTCCTCGACGTTGCGTAAGTCTACCTGACCTTACTAATTCAAAGCTCTATATTTACAAACCCGATCTCCTGAAAATAACTTTCCCGACAGCACTACAATTAAACAACCCCCCGAACATAATAAAAAAAAACGTACTCGGTTCAATACGCAGCGTAAAAAGGTATACCCTCGCACCTAAACTCCCCCGATCGTCCCGATCTTCAATTAAGCCTCGGCAAAGTCGAAAAAAGCCCTCGTAACGGAACTTGAGCGCGACATTTTTCTTTGAAAGTCAAAGTTAGCCTCTCTCGCAGCTTCTTTCTTTCCATCCTATCCAAACCCGTCGCAGTAGCAGCAGCAGCAGCCCGTCAGCCTAGAGACGCGCTTGATCAGTCTTTCTCTCTCTCTCTGTCCTCCCTACGCCTCTATCTAACCCTCGACTAAGCCCTAGGCATTGTATCTGTCGTTGGGAAGTATTTGCAGGCGACTGTACAGAAACCCAATTTAGTCTGCGGTCGACTAATCCTCTATCCTTCTCCCTCTACATACCGTCAGTCGATAGCTCTAGCCCCCTACTCTCCTCTCGCTTCGTCCTATCTGACATTCTATCCCTCTCTTTCTCTCCCTCTCTCACTCTCTCTCCCTTGCTCTCCTGCGCTACCTCTGATGCCGCGAATCGCCGAAAATTATCCTCGACTAACTCCCCCGCACGGCGCCGGGTTATAGAGCCCGGGCTGTATACTGCGAGTGGCGGCACTAAAAAGTTACAGCTCTATAATTGAGTTGGATTTAGCGGCGTTTTGTCTTCATCAATTGCTATCAGTTAATTTATCGCGCGCCTCTCGTGAACTGGATCCCTGTGTGTACGCGCGGCCAGTCGAAGCGTGTTTTATCGGCTTTCTTCCGTTTCGGTTAGAGTTAGACAACTGTTCGTCTGGCTTTTCTCTGATTTTTGATCGAGCGATTGGAGGATGTTTGCGAGTGATGCTGTATATTTGATTGGGCTGATTTTTATGGGCGATTTCGAAGACGAGGTGGGGTATGTACTGGGCGATGTTTAAAACAGAATGTTGGAGGTACTTAGTTTGGTGGTTATTACAAGCTTGTAACATCTACCATTATTAATAAGTCTTCAACGGTGTATTAGGCGTGTAGTTACAGCTTAGTACAAGTTAACTTTGTGTTATGTTTACGGAATATTATAACTTTGTAAGCTATAATTCGAATTACGCTTAATAAATGTTTATCGTTAATATGAGAAAAAATTGATAATTATTGCTTGGACTAGATTAAATTAACAAGTTGCCGAGTAAAACTTTGGACATTAGATAAATTTTTCAATTAAGAAATTTTCCCCTAAAATAAGACTTAGCAGAGGAATTCGACTTGCGAAGCCGAACCTATTAGCGCTACTCAACGGCTCTAGGATAACATAGTTTTCACGACACCACTAAAAATAGTTTCCCAACAATTTTCGTGAATATTTTAGCGTCGGCGAGTGGTGCGCCTCTCCTCCAGCACTTATATTAGCGAAATTTACACGTTTATGCGTCATAAGCGTGTAAAATTTGTGCGATGAAAATTAAAATGAAGTTCCTCGTCTCATCAAAACTGGCAATAAACGCTTAATTATTTTCAGCCTCATAATTAATTACATCAAGTACATTAAAGAGGCTTATTTTATTTCCGATTTAATGAAATATTAAAAGCGGATGAATTTTCAGAATGTTCGGCAAGTACGATATTAACTTTTCAGGAATACAGAAAATATAAATTCTTTGATCGAACCTTTATATTATCAGCAAATAGGAAAATTCTTCTACTTATTTTGGAGGGCTTCTATAATTAGGCTTATATAACTAGCAAGTTACAGAGTGATCTCTTTATAGAGCCTTTGTATACCTTCTTTACTTTAATAAGTCATTTATGGTCTAGAAAAGGATACATCGAGACTAATTAGATTGTCGAAATTTAGTTAATTAAAAATACAAAGTTATTACTTGTTTTTCATTGAAATTTTCATCATTTTTATATAATTAAATGAAAAGACGGTATAAAAGATTTAAGTATACATTTTAATTATGTCACTCCTTTTTAAGTAGCATATTATTTACATTTACATTCAATAAAATCATCAAATCTATATAATGTAAAATCAATACAAAATTGGCATCGGATTCAGACTGGATTCATACTCAATACTATCCATTCTTTGTTAGTACGTGATTGCGGGTAACGATTAAAGTATTTACTATATAACCAACTATTCTACTTTTTGCGACTCAATTACACTTATAGTGCAGAATGATCAAGAATCCGTAGTTATTACTTGCTTTTAAAATAGATTTCTTTATTATTTCTATGTATAATTGAAACTTTTTAAGACGGTTTCTTAATAAAAAAAGTTATGAAATGTAAAAGAATTTCAAATGACTTTTATAAAAGATTTTTATCTAGGTTACATCATTTTAATTTCTTATTGTAGAAAAAGTAATCTAGAAGTATTTCGATATAAATAATCAGTAAAACTATATTTTCTATATTTTAAATTTGTAAAACGCGCTTGTTTTGAAATCATTATGTAAAGTCCCAACAAGTCAAACCAAATTTTGAAAAATGCCCATTCCAAACAGTAAATAGTATACCCGCACGGAAAAACTCAAAACCTGCAATCACGTATACTCTCTCGTCACAATCAATACCCTCCACACAAAAAAGTCACACCTCGTCCATCATTAAAAACTATACCCCCAGAAAAAAAACTTCAAAAACAAAAGAACCTCTTCCCCCCGGCGTAATTTACACCAGCCTTCACGCAATGCATTATGCAAGTCCAAAGTCTGTTTCGCACTTGGCTCGCGCGGCCGCGTCTAAAAGTCAGGAGGCAGCTTGTCTGTCGGCGACGAACTTTGCATTATCCGCACTCCCCGCCAAAATACACGTAACGCTATTTACTCGATTTCGCCGCTCGCGCTGGAAGGAAAATTTAAGTCCCCGCGACGCATCGCGGCTCCGCGCTGAGGGTAATGCGACAAAAATGTATTCCCCGCGGGGCCGCGACTAGACGGCGTCACTCCGACCCCGGAACTTTTCGATTCTGCGCGCGCGCGCAAGCCAAGCCAAGCAAGCAAGCCTGGATCAATCCTTATCTTTTATGCGCCTCGGCGCAACTTTTGTCTCCCCGCGGAATTTCGGCGGCGAAAGTTAAACGAAACACAGGAACGCGCGCAAGGCTCGTAATCAAAACTGCTTCGGAAATGAAAGAGCGCCGGAGTGGCTGACGTCACGCGTGGATATTATGGAAATTTCTAGGAGCCCAAGTGCGTGAGTGCCTATGTATGGATGTTTGGGGTAATGCGCGTTTTCTTTGGCTGTGAGAGTGAGATTTCCCCGAGGCAGCTGAATTTTTCGGAGCCGATGTGAGAATTTTTGGGAATAAGTTTCAGGAGGCTGGATGGCTGGGGCGGCTGGGAGAGCCGAGAAATTGAATACGATACAAGGAAAAGTTCTGGGTTTCTTTTCTGTCGGGCCTCAAGCTCCGGAGCTGCTTTTAAGGAAGTTTTTAAGTTAGGGCCACGCGTATACAGGGGGCCTACTGATTAAGTAATATTTTTACTTAACTACTTTTTTAAACTGGGGCTGCAGAAACTTCCTTCTTAGTTATTTTGATCCCGGCAAGTTTAATTTTATTACGTAATACGTATCCGCCGGAAGTACTTGCGTTTCAAAAAGAACTTCAGCCAAGTGCACTTGTATGGATTTGACTTATTCTGCAGCCAGACTCGCAGAAGTACGATGAAAGATGAACTTAAAGCGCATTAAATTCAAATGAAGCAAATAGCAATAAAACAAGATTTTTTAGCCCGGAGCATCCGTCTCAAAGCCGGTAAAAACAAATCCACAAAGCTGAAAGTTCCATTGCAATAAGGTGAGAAAGCCTCCTCTCGGAAATTAGCATAATTTCGAAAAAAAAGAACCCCCGAGGACACTCCGATTTTTAATGAATTCATTATCACCGAGCCCTCATAAAGTCGCCTTTTCGAGTTAACATATTTCCTCCCGTAAACGGCGCCCGCTCCTTAACCCTTCGCAATTCATTAAATGCTTTTAAAAAATTTGCGTCCTCCAACTATACTCGTACTTAAATAGAGAACGAGCGAGGGGGAGGCTCATTCAACTCTCGCGCCAGCGTCAAAGTTCTTCGCCTCCCTCTCTTCGGCGCGCCTATGAATAACTTGGCGAATCTTCCTCTCTCTCTCTCTCTGGCTTTTCACTCCACCCTCTCACTCCAATACGTTTTTTCCACCCTCTCAATGCGCGTCCTCCTTATAACACGAGGCGGCCAACTTTTGCCTACAATGTCCTTTGAATCCGAACCGCGGCGAAGTTGGCGCCGCCCGTGTAATCTAAAGTTCCGGAGCGCGCGGCCCGATTAAGTAGCGGCTCCTCGAAATAATATTTTCCCAGGCAGCCGGGCGATTTTTCGATAATTTCGCGCGGATTATTTCGCCCCGGAGAAAAAACGGCTCGCACGCGAGAGGAGCCCGGATGATAATGAAGGATTTTCATTTGCGGCGGGCTGCTTTTGTGTAATCAATCATGAAGCCTGGCGTTTCGGCGGCTGCGTAATTAATTTAGCGGGCTAGAGGAGAGATGGGATTTTTTTTAGAGCGTTATTTTGTCGTGCAGGGGGGGTTTTCGTGACCCTCCCGCCCCCCGCACTTCGCTGATTAAATTCTTTATGATGCCGCGGCATTGTTGATTACTTTGCGAAATACTGTCGATGCGCTTTTCCGGCCCTTTTTTTAAACCCGAGATTTAGCATTCATTACAGGTTTTTGTCGATGAAAGTTTGAGGGAGAGAGATTCGCTGTTTTAGCGCGAGGACGTAGGGGGAAATGGAAATTTTTTTAGCGCGCGAGCCGGCTCCGCGGAATATTATTCAATCTGATTTTATATCTTTTCATGCCGCGCCATGAAAATATAATATTTCTAAAATTACGTCCGTACGGTCTTGAGCTTAATTTGCATGATTAAAACAGAATTGTATTTCACGTATTACGAGCTAGATTATTTCTTTCGAAATTGCTCCTTTTTATTCGTTTCGCTATAATTTTATTTCCGCAAAACTTTTGTCCTTCCCCCGCCGCGGGGCCGAGCGTAGCCGTGGCGCCGGCATAAAACAAATATGCAAAAGAACGGAAAACTTTCGGCCTCATCAACATAATTCCGAAATGGTAAAACCACTCTCGGTGCGCGCTCTGCGTAATACACAGCTTATCGTCCCGCTAAACAAAGGCCCGGCCTCGAAAATACCCAGAAGCGATACACTAATTATACCTAGCACTCTTTCTCGGCCGTTTCATTAAAACATAATTAGCGGCCCGAAGGACCGGCAATTATACATATATATCTTTCTCTCTCTCTCTCTCGCATTCCAGCGTATTACGCCCGCCAACTTGCCGGGGATATGGCAAAGCTATCTCGTCTCTTGCTCGTAATTGGCGCCAAAAATTTCGCTAATTAACGCGTCTCTCTTCATTACCCGCGGCACTTAGCTCTCCCGCAGTGTTGCAGCTTCCTTAGAGGGTACATAGCCGCGAGTGGCCTGCTATTATATTATATTATATCATCGCTTTCCGCAAATTAAGCGCCGGGGAATTCATCGGTCCGAGTTATAACTCCTCTTGCAGGCGGCGGAAAAAATTCTCCGAAGAAAGAGCGGAGCCGTCTTATGCATTTTTCGAGGCGCGCCGGCTTTATTTGCATGGCAGCGTGCCCGGAGGAATTTACCGGCTTGGCTCCCTCTCTCTCTCTCTCTCTCTTTCTCTGCAAGGGAATTACATTTTTCGCCGAGTAGCAGAGCAGTAGCGTCGGCGACGGTAGATCCTTTGCCTTCGAGTTCGCGCACTTATACACACTGCGGGCACGAGAACTGCAGTAAACGCCTTTGCGCTCCCCTTTTTAACGCGCCCGAATAAGCGGAGTGGGCGTCTGAGGGGAGGATGAGAGTCTGAGGAGTGAATGCATGTGTGCAGATGGGAGAGAGGAGTTTGGGTGGGAATGGGAGGGTGATTGTGGAAGTGATTGATAAGGTTTGGGAATTTGTGAATCGACGAGTAATTGAGCTGCTGAAATTTTTATGGGCTTTGAATGGGGCTAGTGGAATCTATTGTTTTATTCGAAAATTAAGGTAATTCTAGTGTGGTAGGATGTGTATTAAGTTGTTTCTTTTTCCTTTGGAAGATGTGTTTTATTTTTATTTCAAGTTTATTACTTGTGCATTAGATGGAGATGTGGGTAATATAAATAGTCTCAGGATTTTCTGTCTCGATTTGTAGAAAAATCTTCCGTCTTAAGGTCAGGATTTTGAATAAAAGGTTTTTAAATCATTTTTAATTTTACATTAATAGTTAAAAATGCGACATGAAAGTGGAGGAAAGTTATACTTGTACACGGTTACGTTTATAAATAAATTGCGAACTAAAATATAATAGCGAATAGTAGTTGATTTAAAAATACTTTAGAGCCAATTCTATTTTATGTTTGAGCTTGAAAATTTTAAAGTAAATTAAAACTTCTATAAAAGTTGAATATTCTAAAATAAATCGAAAAATTGCATGAAATTTCGAGATTTTCATACGTTTTCGGGTTATAATAAATTGAATCTCGACTTGTCCTGACACGATAGCGCGGTATAAATTATAAATCACGACCCAACCTAAACGAAGTCTCGTATATTCTTACTGCACATGTCTAGTAATATAGAAAATGAAAGTAAGATTAATCACGTAGATAATTGAATTCACTGCTGTATGTAGTTAACAGTTAGTTATTGAATGTATAAACCGATTCTGTACTAATTATACATTTTGATCAGAATCTAATTACAGGTATTTGATAATTCAGATCATAAATTATTAGATGTGCCAACCTTTGATACCATGTATTATTGTTAAATAAATTATTAGGATAACAATTTTTATACTCAAATGAATTACTTTACGGTTAAATATAAAGCACCAGAAAACTAAATTTATATGTTCGAATAAAATAAAATGTTGAAATTTACTAGTATTTTTAGTTAATAGTTGAATGTGAAAATGAAAATTTTTTTTCTGTCGCACAGAATTCATGATGTGTTCATTTTATATAGAGCTTTTCAATATAAACTTTTCTTTTTTATAAAAAAAACTTTTTTGCAAAACGTTTTTGTTATCGGAATATAATTATTATTCTTTCTATTCACATTTAACGAATACAGTAATGTAACGCTAGTTTCAAGCCTAATATTATCTCTTATTAAACTAATTATTAGTGTAGAAAGTGTACCCTAGATTTAAAAAAGTTTCTCCTCAAGGTGTCCCAGTGAAAAGTTTTCTTTTGTAAGCTTAAACTTGTTCCTTAAAAGTTAAGCAAATACGTGCAAACGATCTTTCCAGCAAATACTCGGCCAAGGTAATTTAAAAAAATAAATATATTTGATGTTTGTTTGGCTACTCTACTCGGCAGCACGTTAACGTGCTTCTCTTCCTAACGAGTTAACTTTCGATTGAATCTTGTTGCGCCGAGATAAGCGCGCGCAAAGTATGATTTTCAGCCAGGGCTGTAATTACACGCTGGTTAATGTAGTTTAGATAAGATTGATAACATTTCTCAAACCCGATAAAGCAGATTATCCGATCAATAGTTGAGAAAACAAATACTTGTTGGCACAGAACTAACACGATTTGTAGAAGCTAGTTACTTTCGAATCTAAAAATCCTTTTTTCCTTGCTCTCAAGAAACAATTATTCCCCCCTTTCCTAACTTACGACTAAAGTACATAAAGAACACACAACGACAAAACATGCTTAAAAAAAAAAGTCTCAGCCCGAAACCACATCTTACTTTCTCTAAATCTACCAAATTAACTCCGCATAGCAGTCAGCAGTCATCTGTAGCCCTTGCAGCCGAACTCGCGTCTACTCTCCTGCCTACTTCTCGTCCGATAAGCGGCTCCCTCCTCCATCCACTCGCTCCCGACGCAGCCAGCCACAATCACACGAAAGTGGTTTTCGTTCATCCGAGGGCTCGCGCACACTCGCTCGGGTGTTTAGAAGCACAATATAATCGGGCCGCTCGGGCCGAAAGTTCGCGCGCGCGCGAATAATCCTAGCCTGCTAGAGAGCGAGGGGAGAGAGAGAGCCCTTAGATTAGTCTTATCGCGTAATTCGCCAGGAGCGCGCTCGCAGCAGCGACCCACTTAACTCGCTCCGAGAGAGAGAGAGAGACTGCGCTCGATCTCGCCTACAGCCGAGTGCTGTACGTACGTATATATACACACCTGTACACGCCGCGAGACTTTAACTCGCGGCCGGGGCTGTGTCTTGACTGTGCGCCCCGGCATTTAACGGAAATTCCAGCTGACTGGAGAGAGAATGCCGAGAGTGGAGGGATTAAGCCGGAGGAGTGAGAGAAAGAAGAGGGTAGGGACGAGGGATAGTTGTGACGGATCGTCGCGAGGATGAATCGTTGAGGGGGAGGCTTGCTGCGGTTGGGGTTGCGAGTGCTGGCTGTTGCTGTTGTTGCGCCGAGTGATTAGGGTGAGTGTGGGGTAAGGGGTATTGATTGTGATGCAAGAGTTTTATTTAAAAGCTGCTTGGCTGCTTGGTTCGGAATATTTGTCTGGCTGGAATACTGGATGCAGTTTGAGAATACACGTCTGACCAAAGCAGGGTATTTACTACTTAATCAAGTTTTAGTTTTAGGAATGAAGAAAATATAGTACTTGTTACATTAATCGGTGTCATCTCAGTGTATTAAAATGCAGACGTTAATGCGATGAATATATAAGAATTAAAGAGCTATAAATAAAGGAATAGAAAAATAGCACGCCTTAAAATTCATTTGAAAAAATATTATTTTTGATAAAACAACTTCCGTTAGAGACGTAACGAAAGCCTGTTTATTCCACGTTAATTTATGTATTATTCAGAGAATGCATAAAATGCTAGACTACGAGCGCAGCGAAAGCAAAAAAAAGCTCTGCTCGCTGCATAAATCTCGTACTAAAAACAAAATTCAAAACTTTCCTTCCAATTTTTACCTAAAAACTAATAACACTCACCGTTTTCCCCCAATAAAAACCACCTACACACTAAAAACAAAATACCCATTACACACCCTCAACCTCATTATCTAATAAACAAAAAAGCTCGCACCGTAAAAAAAAGCTCACCTTCCATTCTCACCCTCGGCCCACGAGCGATGCAAACGACTCCGAGCCACGCAGAAAGCCAACGCACATACCGAGGAAAGCATCGCGAAAATATCTTCGCCTGGGAGATAAAAAAAAAGCTCGGGCGAATAAGGCGCGGCTGGCAGCTAGGCACACACGCACGTGCTTGCGACGCACGCGACTCTCGCGCTGCGCCATTTATTATTCGATTAAAGCGGCGAGACAAGCAGCCAGCGGAGCCGGGGAAAAGTGAATATACGCGCGTCACGGCGCAAGACTGGCTGCGCCGCACGGGCTGACAGTCCAGGCGGCGCGTGAATTCCTGGGAGAAATAATGCGCGGGTAAAGGAGCGCCGGGGTAAGACGAATACCGCGTGCTTCTGGATGTATGAGGTGAAGGGAATTCAGCGAGAGGAGGATTAATAATGTCAGGAGCGCTAATTGTTTGGGAGATAAAAGGCCGGATGGTTGGGAGAAAAATATCGGTGAAGTGCATTAATTTTTATTGTTATTATGCAGAGTGGCGCGTTGTGGAAAAGCTGGGTTTAAAGATAATTTTGATGAGTGGCAAGTAAAATGAAAGTAATGAGTGTGATAGAGGAAGAAATTAAATAGGGCCTTATATGGATCAGCTTTAAATAAGTAAAAACATTGTACAATTTTATACAATATTAAATTTATAAAATAATAGTGTGAAAATAATATCGCTTTCAACAGAAGCAGCAGCTGCGCTATCCATGTAGCAAGGTTAGCAATATGATGTGAGCCTTGAAGTAGTTTGCCGTTCTCCAGTTTTTATTCCAGCTGACGTTTGTAACTTTAAAAGTAAAATAATTTTATGCCTCTCTAACCTCAAAATCATAACTTTAAGATGATTTTTCGGCTCTCGTGGCATAAAATACGGTTCGATACTGGTGCATAAGGTGATTTTTGCCTCGAAAAACGTCTCACGAAGCAAATAATCACCTTCCACACCCGAATCGAAATGTACTATTTTATAAAGATTTTTTTCTTAATTTGCCCTAAAAGGTTATTTTCTTTTTTTTTAAGATTCTATTTACTTGTCTAGTAAACTTTTTTATATGGGTTGTTTTTTACTCCTCGCTCATCATGTAGAGATATCATATAATAAATCATTAAATTTGCTTAATTTCTTGCATGTAAAAACTCTAGTTAATCAATCTGCAGCTCTAAATCTCATATCAAACCAGTACCAGTACCATCACTCTAACCTCCTCACCATCGCTTAACCAAAAATCCCATCCCTCACCAAATCCAGAAATCCACAAAAGTCGCATCGCCACTACACATAACATCACCCCCGCCATCCCGACGCCTCTCATAACAGCTCCGTACCCACGCCAAAAGCCAGCCAGATTCCATCCCTTCTCACTAACGTCCGGCGCCGTTTATACACGCGCGCGCGACGATCAGCCGGCGCTACTGCTGCAGCCGGACCAACCAAAGTGGATTACGTATTGCGCTGGAGCTCCCGGCAAAATCGAATCATCGGCAGCCAGAACGAAGTTAGCTCCACGCGAGCGACGCCCTAGGAGAGCGAGAGAGCGGGGATGGATGTGGCGCCGCGGCGTCGCCCCGGAATGGATTTTTGAGCTCGGGCGCGAGGAAAATCCCGCGGGGATACTGCCGAGAGGGAGGAAGGATGGGAAACAGCGGCGGGGAATTTCGCCGGCTGAGAGCCTTTTTCGAGCGGCGAGTTTTTAATGGCTGTCAGGTCGTTACTTTTTCCGTATATTGAATGTTTTTTATCAAGTCGGACATTTTTTCTACCCACGGATATGATGCAGAGCTGTTTGTTTGGGGATGTTAATTGGTGGGAAAGTTTTTCAGTCGGAAGGGTTCAAGATTGAGATTAATTACTGTAGGCGGACGGATCGTTTTGGACGTGGATCTTTTTGATTCGTCGAACTTGTGATATTTGAGGTTGCTGGATTTAATTAGCAAAGAAGTTTGCGAGCGGTCTATTTATATTTCGAGATGATCGACCGTTTTAAGCTAACTCGATTTCTCGAACATTACCGTGTAGCCGACTTATTAGATAAAACCGTTACATCTAGAATAAACCAATAACCTTTAATAGAACTTCGACATTTCAGTCTTCCAGAATAAAAAACTAAAGACAATATCCGCTCATTCCAAAGCAACTATATCACTTCCCACGACACTCGCAGCTCGCTAAATTTCCCGCTTCGCTCCTCCAAAATGAATTATTTCCCCCGAAAAAAACATTAATTCAATCGGGTGCAGGGCCGAGCACTTGGTACTCTCGCTTCTTTTTCCCCGCTCTCTTCATCAAGCGTAAAAAGCGCCAGAGAGCGAAACAAACACTTTTTTCCTCCTTTACAAAAGTCGCTGCGGGAGCGAGGAACAATCGGCGAGTACAGGCCCGCCGCGACGTGTACACGCAGTTTATACACATCTCCACTCTACTCGCTCGGAGAGTAGATGAGTGCGCGCGAGGAGGAGCGACAAAGCCACCACAGTGTGCTTTTTTTTGTCCGCGAAAATACACTCTCTCTCTCTCTCTCTCTCTCTCTCTGCGGGTGCAAATTCTCTGTGTGCATTGTTAACGCGCTTTTTCAGAGCGCAGTTTACACCGCGGCGCGGTCTTAAGTGACGAGAGATAAAGCGACTCGTCAAAAAGTTCAAATAGCCGCGGAGACAATGAGCAGGGGCCGACATTAGACTCGGGCGCAAAAAGCTCGGAGGAGGCGTGCCGCTGTTGACTGAAGCGCGCCGCGAGGGGGAAGAAGTAGAGAAGAGTCCCGCCGCGGTGAGGATAGAAGAGCGGGCAAAAAAGACAGAGCGCGCGGCCCGCATGAGCGGCGCAAAGTGCTGCCAGTTAGCCGAATGGACGAATGAAAAAATGGCCGCGCGCGCGCTGCTTCCGCCTAAAAGCTTTTCACCATTCTCAGCGCCGCTGGGATTGTCGTATTAGTTTAATTTCTAGCTCGGCGTCAAGCTGAGTGAGGCTTTGTTTTGAGCCGGCGGTGAGCCTCTCGTTTTTCTTTTATGTCTTTTTTTTGCGCGCGCTTTGGCTTGTTTTGTTCGCACCTGAGTGAGGAGAAGTGGGAGAGAAAGTTCTAGAGACGCTTTTAGCCGAGCTTGAAATTGATACTTACGCTTGGCTCCGCTTTGCGTTTGTTTTGATTTTCAAAGTTCCTTTTTTGCGGCTTTATAGCGGTTTTGAGACCTTTTAATCTTGCTTTGGGAAGTTGGTCGGGGAGGTTTAAGTGACTTTTGTTTGAAGGTTCAAGAGTAGTTCGATTTCGATGATTTAATTGTATTTATACGTTGGTATATTATTGAATTTATTGTAGAGTATTTATTATTATTGAATTTATTGTAGAGTATTTATTTAGATTATAGATATGGTTAAAATTTTGGTATTCTTAGATTATGGACGAGCTTTCAGACATTCAATAAGTTAATAAAAGCAGTAAATATGATAAAATGATAAATCTTAATTTTGAATATTACATTATTTTATTCCATTTAAACTTTAGAATTAATTCAAAAATAGTTGATTGAATTGCGTCTGTAATATGCATACATGTTATAGAAAATCGAATTGCAAATATTATTTCTGTTAAAGATCTAATCCAATAAAGTGACTCTATTCTTGAAGCAATTGCTAAATTTTGAATTGAGAAATATTCAGTATTAAGCTATTTCTATCAATCACATAATCATGATTGACTGAAGTAGAATTCCATTACATTCATGTCCAAACTTGGTTGTCATATCTAAATATGAATTTAATGTTACTTATTTGTAATAGATTTTACCAAAAGCATTTTTATACTTACAAAACAAGTTCAAAATTAGAAAATTTATATAT
>JAPYZB010000893.1:856-17743 GCA_030522745.1 Eupelmus kiefferi | reverse complement strand
AAAAGGCCATTATTTCGTTGAACAATATCTTTTAATGACACTCTTCTGCCCCAGATGCATTAAATTAGGATTTCTGTAGGTTAATAAAAAGAATCCGACGAATTTTTCATTGAGAAAAGAGCTTTCATTGAATTAATTAATAATACGTGTGAGAGAGAACGAGCGAAGGAAGTAAGTTAGCGTGTCGCGTTCTCATTATTTTTCCCTAACGGCCAATATAACACGGTTATAAAATTATTAATGCCTCGTACTTTTTAGGGGCTCGCTTGCGCAGAAGCGAGCGAGAAAAAATCGCTGGAAAGCCTCGGTCTGCTTATCTAATGAGCGAGCTACGGGAGCGTAATGAAAGCAGCCATAAAAAGCGATTTTAATCACGAAACAATCTTCCCGAACCCTGTGTGTATGCTTCAGCAGCGACAGGGAAAAAAAAAATTTCGTACAGAGTCCGAGCGGCTCTGCCCCCTCACCGCGGGGGCAATAATTCGTGCGTATGTGTGCGTGGCGCGTAAGCCGTATACGCTGCAGGAATCGAGCCCGCGCGCTATACTCCCGCGGAGTAATGCCCACGAAATGGCCGCTTACTATGATATACGTATCACTTATGGGGCGCGATAATGAAAAGATTTGCCGTCTCTTTATGACTTCCGTGCTCTCTCTCTCTTTCTCTCTAGCTCGCGCTTCCATTATTTTTTGCTCCGCTTCTGCTTTCACCCATTTCTTTCTTGCTTTTACTTTTATTTCTCGCTCTTTCTCATTCTCTTTGTGTGTATCCCCGAGGCGCCTGGTCAAGGCGAATATTGCTTCTTTATGGAGCCGCGCTTAAACCTCTAAGTGCCATAACGCGAATAAGTGACACGCGAGCCCAGGCTTTATTGGCGAGGCGCGTAATGAGATTTAAGAAGCGTAACGCTCAAATCTCGTTTTATGCGCTGAAAACAATATTTTTTTCCTCTCTCCCAAGCGCAAAAAGCGACGCGCGCTTTTTCATGAATATATCGCAGCGTGCACTTCGCTTTTATTTTCATGCCACTCGTATTCGCGCGCCAGCCCGGGCCTTATTCCGTTTTATTCGCCCGCGCGATAATGTCGCGCTCAAAATAATTCAACAAAATCTTTTTCCTTTTTTTTACAGCGGATACCAGTCCTCCTTCATAACTTCGTAAACATTTTTTGTAAATTATTTATCAACAAACCCCTTTCATCTTGGCAAACGTAAAAACTCGGACGCATATACGGCTGCAAGCTCTCGCGGGCGCATTATTCCTGAAAGTTTCGCTCTTCGCTTTATTAGTTTTCGCGTGCCTCGCCGAGAGACAGGCATTACTTTAAATAGGATAAAAAGCGTTTCCGCGAAAGCAGAAAAAGCAGAGCGAGCGGCCCGGGCAAAGGAGCGACAGTGAGACTTGTATTTTTCGCCGGGCGCGCATCGTGGCCATAATTTTTCGCCGAGCGCGGGAGGGGCTATACGGCTGCGCGCGTATTTGTTGCGAATCCGGCGGCAAAAAGGGAAAAGAAATATAAAGCGACAATTCACTTTGCGCGAGAGAATGTATATGAGCGCGGGGATGCAGTAGAAAGCGTCGAGTAAGCGCATCGTCGCGCGATAGTTGGAGAAATGAGCGATGCCAGGAAAACGGCTATCGCTCATGCAGCTGTGCTTAATCACTTGTTGTTGGTGGGAGATGCGAAATTCGTGAGCTTGTGACTTTCGGCTGTGCGGGGGCTCGTTTGTTACTTTTTAAGATTGAGCGGGTGTAAGGGGATAGGAGGTGAGAGATTGGTCTGCGTGTGATGAGGGAAACACTTTGCGTTTACTTCTATTAGTCATTTGCTTTTAAAAACGAAAATCTAAGACTAAAATACAATTTTTATAATTTTGCTAACTTAGTTTAAATTAATTTACTTTAATAAATACTCATCGGTAATTATTATAAACTTATAAGATTACAATGAAACCTCATTTTTGGAAAAACAAATTGTGTCTTTACTCTAACAAAATTATTTGTGATTCTAAATCTATTTGGAAGTAAGTTTAATTGATGGTCATTAAATTATTATTAATATTTTCATCAATACATTAATTATTGTATTAATTAGTCTATAACTGCAATACCTTTGGGGGTCATGATTGTATTTTTATCTTTATCATTTAAGAATTAATTACGTGAAAGTTATACTATCTAATAAAAAAAGTATATGCATTAGTTTTGTTATAAATTGATTATAAAAGAAAATTTACACTAATTCAATCTAGCATTTAAAAAGAACTACTAAATAAAGAAGAGTCAATTTAAATTTTTATGTTTGAGCTAAATGAAATAAATTAATTGCAAAATATTTAGGTGCGGTCCCAAGTTGAAACTGTACACTTTCTGCTAAATTTTAAATTAAAAACTTGTTTCTTGTAGCAATTACATATAGCTCTCAACACAACTTTTATAACCCGTAGCAAGAAAGTTAGAATACCGAGAAAAATATTGCCAAAACCAAACAAATTTTTTAATTAAATAAACAAGAAAATATAATTTTTAATTAAAACGCAGCCTAGAACGAACGCGAAAGAATAAGCGAAAAAATGTAATTGTAAATGCGACCGCGCATAGACCACTCGTCCACAAGATTTGAGTTTGACTGAAATTTCAACCTCCGCCGCGCGCGACTTTGAAATCATAAATGTTTTTGCAGCCAATTAAAACGAAACATTGTCGCACGTGCAGCCAGCTACAGTAATACAATAAGTTGAGCCTGAAGTGAGGAGCGAGGCGTCAGTCTACTTTTTTTCTTCATTTCGGTCTCTTGTCGCTATTCGTGCGAATCCGCGCGCGAAGCGCGGAGACTCGGATAAATAAATTTGGGTTGTCAGGCGCACGGGTCTAGAAGGCGCGCGACAAAAATAAAGATCGAGCATCGCAACAGCAATACTATGGTAAAAAAGTCGGATCTATAGTGAGGCTCGCGGGCGCCCGGCGAATTTGTTTGTTTTCTGCTGCATTCCTTGCACACGACTCGAGCGGGTCATTCGTTTATTTGTTAGGATGACATCATATACGTTGGCTGCTAGAATAAAAGATTACTCTCTTGTGGGTAACGGTAAAGTTTTTGCACAAAATGCATCATTTCGTTTTTCTTTTTGTAAAAGACAAATAGCTCGGTTTTGTTTTGTGTTGTCAGTTAAATGGCACTGTCTAGATGGACGATTTTATGAGGATGTTTTCTCTATTTAGAAAATACAGGAACTGGTGTGATGAGATTCGGATCGTAGCTAGAGGACGGGAACCATATGGCTTCGTGCATAAAGTAGATTAAATTCTAAGAGACGTTTACGTGGAAGCATTTTACTTACGAGGGGATAGCAATGGAGCCTTGAGCTTTTATGATGCTTCGACAATAAAACTCAATCTTATGGTTGAGTTCGATAGGAAACTCTTGTATAAATTCTACTTCCTTTTTATCTACTTTCATTTGCTTAAGTAGTTTTCTTTAATTAATATTATTGAGGCTATTTTTGTTTTATTTAAGATTAAATATAGATGAATGTTTTAAGAAATGTATTATTTTCCTATTCATGTCCATAAATAAAATTTTTCCACGTTTTTAATCTTTTTCACGTTTTTAAAATAAATAATTACTTTAGTTGTGCTATTTAAGTTCAGGTCAATAGGATATGCATTTTTATTTATAACTATTTAAACTTATCTGTAATTACTTATTTAAGATTAGTTATAAATTATTAAATAGATCTTTGACCTGAAGAGGGATGTAAAAGACATTCGAAATGTTGTTAATTAATTTTTTACATCTACCATTTACATAGTCTTCTGCATATAAAATAAATTAATTTAAAAAAAATCAGTTTGATCAACCAGCAAACGCTATTGTAAAAAGAAAAGCAGAAAACGTTTTTGAGTGATTTATCCGTAGATATTGAAAGGTCGAACGAAGCGCATAAATTGTCAAAAGTGAAAAGTTGGCTGAAAAACAATCAAAAGCTCGCGGTAAGCATCGTCAGGGAAGCGAGCGCGGTCCGAGAGTTAGATTGGCTGTCATCGAATCCGCAGGAATGTTTTCTCTCCCGTCTGTCCGGGAAGCTATATATCCGTAGACGCACCAATATTACAGAACACACGAGGGCAGGGATATGGATTCCCGTGCTCCGGCACCCTGGGCCCACACCACTTACGCCTAGGTAATATATATCGCGGGGCGGTAACTGTCTCCGTATATTACGCCAGTTCTGCCGCGCGCGCGCTCGCAGACGCACATTCCGGCAGCGAGATCCCAGAGACGCACAATGTGTGCCATACAGTGGCTAAACGATTCCTCGTGTCTGGTTATTTTAGCAATTAATCCTCACCCGCGAAGCTTTACCCCGCTAGCGCCTACCACCCTGTCTACTTTACCTCTGACACACACATATATACGCACACACTCTGTCACTTTCTCTCTCTCTCTCTCTCTCTCTCTCTCTCTCTCTGTTGGTACGTTTTCACCCTACGGCCAAAGTTACACGACCGCACACTCCTCGCTTCCCCCATTTCCTTTTTTTATTGCCGCTTTCAATCTGACATGCGAATGCTAAAGTAAGTCATTAATTATTGCTCTGGATTCCTGTATTTCTTGTTCTTTCCGAACTTTGATTTATTTTTATAGATTAAACGTGTTTCTCCGAATTTCAGGCCATTACGAAATTTCCGTTCTATATATTATTTCCCTTTTTCCTACATTTTATTTTTTGTTCTTTTATATGTGATTATTTCATCCTGGTTTCTAGGGTTTATGTTTTTTCTTCTTTTCTTTTTGCCTAGACCCTTGAGAAGTATGTACCTTAGAGTTTGTGGGTTACTTTATGTTTTTTCTTTTCTTTTTTTTAGTCTAGACCCTTGAAGAGTATGTAATCAAGAGTTACTTTATCAAAAAACACATATTTTTTATGAAATGCACTTAAATGTCAAAATCTTGTCATAAACTTTCATATCTCTTATTTTCAAAATTTTTTATAAATTTCAAAAATCTTTTAACGTTGCTAATAAAAAATTTTATAATTTTATTTATTCTTTTTCCGTTCAATTTTTTTTTATAGAATTTTATTCATAAAATAAAGAGTTTTATTTATATTTATGTAAATAATCTAAAAAACATTATCACATACAAATTGATCAAAAGTTAGGAAAGTTTTTGGAAAGTTAAATTCATTGAAAATATCTTAAATTTAAATAATTTTAAATTATTTAATATTTTAGAACCATGAATAATCCCTTATAAATCCATATTATTATATAATTTTAAAATCGGTCAACTTAAATCTGGTATCTTATCCCCACGTTTCACATCCTCACCGAACGAATAAACTAAACGGCCAGTTTGCGACTTTTGACGCATGATACGTGCGTGCCGCACGAAAACGAGAACGATGGACCAAACCGAGTAGAGAGAGAGAGAGAGAGAGAGAGAGAGAGAGAGAGAGGCACATGCTTCGGGACAAAAGGACTTTTAGACTTACGCCGAGTAATACACTGTATTGTACAGCGAGTGCGCAAACGCGAGAGAGAAAGAAGGCTAGGATTGTTACGGGGCAGGCTCTTTCCTCGGCGCCATAAATCTTCGTAACCCTGTCTCTCAGTTTAGTCGTCCGTTCCTTTTCCACTTTCTCGGATCTTTCGCCGGGCTCCTTCAAACGAAGCTTACGCTACGCGCCGTGCAAATAAACGCTGTGGCTCGTTTCTCTCTTGCCGGCCTTTGAATTTCCGCTCAGCTTTTTGTGGATGCAACAAAACTGTTTTGTAACGATAACAATGACCTTTTTCTTTGGCTTTTCGATTATGCTAATCGAAAAAAGATTAAGTAGCGGGACACTTTGTCAATTATTTTTATTACTAAAATTCTCTTTTCTTTAGTTACTTATACATTTATTTTTTGGAGGTGCAAGCGCGACTTCAAAAACAGGATTCGAATCATGATATTGTAAGAAATCTATATGGATGTATATATTTAAATTATTAGGACATTTTATGATTGGTTCTATCCTTAATGAAAAAACACTCGAGTGCAGTGATATTTCGGAGATTTTGAATATTTACACACACTTTCGGTGCTTTTTCGTAAGGGCATCATAAATGTTAACAATTATTTCTATATTTTTATTATCTCTAAAATAATTTTCACTTTATTTTTATAATTTTTTAAATACATTTTAGGAAGCAAAGTGTCAATAAATTGTAATTGAATTCCGCGATGGTACATAAGATGTTACATCTTTTGACTGTAGCACTGGACCGTATCTCATCAAAGATAGATAAGTAAACGTCCATAGTGAATTATCTGTGGTTGAACGGGCCTCAATCTCAGATTTGCAATTGATTAAAAAAAGACTATGTATCCTAGTTGGTGGACGATGAAACATTGTCAGAGCTACATAAGATTAGAGAAGAAGTGAATTTTTATGTAATAACCATTTGTATAAAATAAATGCATTTTTCTTTTCTGTTAGAAAGAACTGTCTTTTCACAATATACATACTAAAATCTTTCTCTTTCATCTTCATTTTTGAATTTCATTTTCATTAGATTAGCACGAGTATGAGTATAAGAACTCAAGAGAAATATGGATCAATATACAATATGTAGACAACACGAAACTTCGTAATGGCCGGTGGATGAACGTAAACGACTTTCACGCGTACAAATTTCGAATGATCAGATTAGAACTCCCTTGAGGTCGCCATAATTACTCAATTTTCATGAATTTAATTTAATTATAAATAAGATTAAAAAAATGAATTTAAATAATTTTAATCCATAAATATCTTGAAAATAAAGCTCTAAAAATAATAGTAAAATTGATATAATAATAGAATAGAGTTTCCGAGTGTTTGGCTAGATTGGTGACAAGAGAAACTTCTCGAAGGCAGGATAGCACGGAGCGCGAGACAGGCTCGTCGTCTGGCCGTTAATGATCAACACTGCCAGAGCGCATCGGCAACTGCAGCAGCAGCCTTACCCTTACCCCCGTTGCTCGCTCTCAGATCCCCGATATATGTCAAGCAGCTATAAAACAAGTCTCCGGCGACGCGGTTCATCGGACTAGAAACGACTGCTCCAGCCGTCGTCAGCGCGTCGCCCACCCCTCTGGCCAATTAGGCTCTAATTGATTTTAAGTGTAAACCTATATATGAGAGCCCGCCTCCTGAATCCTTCCTTGTTTTGGCTTGGGAATTGCGGTTTCAAGGAGCCGGCCGTGAGAGAGATCCAGTTGTCGGCCGATAAATTTACCGTGAACCAAGCCTTTTTCGTTTTACTATTTATTCCGTTTCCCGCCGCTTCGCCCCCCTGCCCTCGGCTGCTGCTTTTACTCGCTACTTGCGCTTTCTCCTCTACACCGAGATTTTTCTTGTTATTTTAATTTTGAAAGTAGACACTTACTTTTAAATGTATTTCAGATTTTTTAAATATTTATTTATTCAAATATTAATCTGTCGAATTTTAGAATAAAAAAACTAATGTATTTACTTTGCAAATACTATATTTATTATTTAATCATTTGCGTACATTAAAAAAATATATGTGCATGTATTTGTTACCATTTTTAAATAACATAAATTCGTATAACTTATTTATTTATTCAAGTTATTCTTTTATGATCGTTTTACTGGTATGGGTGCAGTTTTCTTGGAATGAAGTGAAATATGTCCTTTGTTTTCTTTTTTATCTGCCGTTTTTGCCACTGAAAAATATAAATAAATTAAAATGTTTTTATTTCAGAATTTCACAAAAATATTTATATTATTAAATTACATTATTTGTTTGATTAGTTATATTTATTATTTAAAATCAATACAAAATTACTATATTCATCATTTTTTTATTTTCAAAATAATAAAATGCAAAATTTATTTGAAAATAAACTGTAACGAATTTATATTCGATAATTCAATGAATAATTGGAGAAGAGAGAAGGACTCGAAAAAAAGAGCACAGCTTTACTCGGCTGGGTATTGAACCCAGGACCTTCCATTTTCGCGATGAATGCCCACTGAGCTACCGATGCCTGTTCACATTTCTTTTCGAGTCGTTCTCATATGATTAACGTGATGACGCGTGCATTTTTCTGATTACACGCCATCCGTGATAAAACTAAATAATGTATACATACGACATTTTTTCAATTTGTTATGACATGAATTATTTGGTGGGCAGTCTTTGTCGGATTTACAAGCCAGATTTGAATCCTTAGTTTTGGCCTCTCGGCGTCGTCGATGTAACGTTTCTGAAGGGAAATGAAGTTCCACTATGTTCGGCTCGTCCTGATAAATTATAAAGTTTTAAATAGTTTTTTTATTGTAATTAAGTCTTTTTAATGATTATTCTTTTCTAACACGTAATGATATCACATACTTTTTGAAAAAGTAAATATAATAATATTCAAGATAATATTATTTGATTAACGTTATGCTATTCAAAAAACGAACTAGTGAATTTATTTAAAATATTTTATATTGTTTTGTTTTGTATGAGCATGCTTTGAAAAATTGTCAGTTTAAATACAGAAGCTTTTTAAAAATATTTGTACAATATTTTTTAAAATGATTGTTTAATATTATTCTTTTAGAAATAGAACGTACACTTCTGATACTCTAGAAATATTATGTCTGTATAAAATTAAATGTATAATTGCTTACCGCTTGCTTGTCGGTGGATTTGACGTGAATAATATGAATGTTCGGTTCGTCCTACGGCGTAACGATCAACGACGATTAGTATAAAACGTTTATTTATATCAACGATGCGCACACCGCGATTATGATCTTCATCATAGTCAAAACTGTGCAATATTACCTTCTTCTTTTCGGATCCACAATGAGCTGAAATGGCAGCAACACACATGAATATTAAAAAGAAACTTAAACGAGACATTTTTGCAGCTCCTGTCATTTGTCGACTACACTATTCACTTGCTGCCGTACTATTTTATACTCAAGATGCTTGAGAAACAAGACTATTAAATTCTTTATTTTCTTACTTCATAACCGCATTGTTATTATAGTTTATTAAAAACTAAGTTAAGTAGCACTTAACATCTCTCTTATCAAATAATTAGCTTTTTTTAATCTTGACATTATCAACCCCGAATGTTAAAAAAAAATTACAGAAATAGTAAAAAGTGAAACGTTGTAAAATACTTCTGTGGCTTCCCTAAATGAATGTTTAAGTGCATTTTTGATAAGAAAAATTACTGTTATATAGCTTGTGAAAGTATTCTCTATTTCAATATATGCAATCTAGTATATCTTTTGTATTATTTGTCGGTCTAGCTAAGATTTCCGAACATAGCTATAAATAGTATTGTAAGTGCATTTTCGTGAAATTGAAGTTTTTATATTAAAACATATAATCAAAATCTGCGAAAATTTTGAAAGAAATGAAAGCATGGATAAATAAAAACAATTAAAAAGGCGACTTGATAGCTAAGGTTATAGGGTCCGTTTTTAAGTATATCAGCTTTCTGCTGGGTTCAAATAATATTTGAAGATAATAAGATAATAATAATAGAAAAATTTGTAAAACTTTGTAAAGAAAGAGCGTTATTTGTAAATTACGAAAAGGGACCTGACCTAATTTTCGAAGTCGCCTTAACGCTTAAGTATTAATTGTCCAAAATTAGATTTATACAATTATAGTCTTAAGATATCTCTAAAAAGAACTTTCCGGTTACTTTATAAATTTTATATTAAAAGGGATGTAGGCAATTAGCCACCTACAACGGAATGCACTTGATTTTGGAATAATTAGAGTTAAGCAGTTATTTTTGGCCACAGATTTATCTTTGATATAGAAAAATGAAAAATAATTAAATTACTTTTTTTATATAAATTTTCTCAGATATAAAAACTAATTTGTGCAAAGAATATTTAAAATCATTTTTTAATAATTAACCAAATTCTTATCTTGGTAGTAGTAGTTTTCATAATAGAATACTTCCTAAGTATTTATATCAAGAACATTATATTCTAAATGATAAAAAAAACATTTTGAAAACACGTCGTAGTGCAAGATAATTCCCAAGCTACGAAGGCACGTTTGATGCGGGTGCGCGATTGCAAGAGTCCATACGTCCTACCCGATGAAAATCGCAAGTCTCCCACGAGTGACCAAAATAGTCAGGGCGCATATAGCGTTGACCAAAGCAACGTTCGCGAGCAGCGCTCCGTATTAGCGCGCTTCTGACGAAGTTGTCGAGCACATGTCCTTTCACTAAGGCCCACGGCTCGAATAACCCTCTCGACATGACCAAAGATCCTTTGTTCGTTTCATTACCAAACACCGTCCCGGTAACTACTCATTAGCTCCGCAAACAGAGCCCAAAACGAGAATGTTCCAAGAGGAAAGCCGGATTACTCCAATAGCGCGTCTCGACGCCGGTGCGCCGATTTCAACTTTGACGCGTTTCGATTTTCAGTTGAATCTTTGAACTTCCGGCTGATTGGACGCATTTGCTTTCTCTTGTTAATTACTTATTTTCATTATTACTTAATTATTTTCATTCGTTAGATTTTTACAATTTCATTGATCTCCGGTAGTATAGGTAATTAATGAACACGCAATTTCATTAGACTGATTATATTGCAGATTGAAAATTAATAATACAATTTATAAGCGAGTGAGATGAATTATTACTTTTTGTGAAATATTGAAGAAAATTTGTCTGGAAAAAGAAAAATGAAGAGAAAGTATATAGACTTACATTGGTTCGCCTCCACACTATTAACTCTTATCTTTAAAACGTAACGACTTCTCTGTTAAAAACTTAATATGTTCTGCTAAAATAAAATCGTTTGAACTGATATGTCTCTTTTATCTTTTCAATAAGTATTTTAAAATTTTTCTCGGTCAGTTGTGCAGCAACAACCACCACAGAAGGAAGCCGCGATCTTTGCGAGAACGTCAAATAAATGCATGGAAAAGGCTATTCGCGAAATCGTCCATCAGCTGTGTATATTTAGACGTGCTGAGCCGTTCTTCGTGTAAGTTCTTTCTCGTCTTTCTGCAAATATCTCAAGCGTGCGCCACTCGTTCGTCACAACTGTCTTCGGATTCATCTTTGGAAGGTTCTTGAGAAAACTATCCAAAATGCACTTACCTCAAATTCAATATTATCTAAATATTTACTTTATTTTAATCTAGTTTCTTCTTTCAGTGTCAAGAATCATGAAAGGTACGGTAATGTTGATTGAAATAATATACTGGGCAACGTTGGCTTCTAGTAAAAAATACAATTTTCCAATAAATCTAATTATATTTTCATTATAATATTTGGGTTTTCGTAAAATTTTCTGTAGAAATATCTACTTGACCCTTTGGCATTTCTTTAATTATCAGGCGGTATCGTTCTGTCAAGGCCGACCAACATATTCCATTAATTCCAGCAAGAAAAATTGACTCGAAACTCTTTTCACTCTTGAACGCGTATCTTCGCCTAATATCTATAGACCTTCCTCCTACGATGGCAGTTACTTATCCCAAATATAGACTAATTTCGACAAGCATCCCTCGAGAAGTCCTGAGGGAGCAATAAGAGGCCAGGCGGCGCATCGGCATTGAATTCTATCTATTTAAGCGGACCGTCGGTTCTGCCTCTTTCTCCCTCTTTCTCTTTCACTCTCCGCAGTACTGAAGGAGCCACAAACTTCTAATTTTCCCGCACATGTCAGGCAGCACAGCGACCCCACCGTCTAAGCGTGAATGTGCCCTTTCATCGGCTCCTCTCTGCTGGCTAGCAATCTTTAAATATGCGCGTGAATTATTAACACTTTGAATATTCATGTGCTGCGCGCGCTGCTTCGTTTTGAATTGGTATGGTGCTAAACTCTGTGAATAAACAAAACTAATATTCATTTGTTGGTATTTCAGTATTATTCTGATTTAGTCGTAGCAAATTGACTAATAAGTTGTATGCAAGCTAAACATTTTAATTAAATTGTAATGTTTCATGTTAGTTTAGCATACATTTTAAATTATTGAATTCATGAAATTTATTAAAAATTGTAATTAGTGATAATCCGTTAATTGAAAACCTTCATAAATTTTTTTAAAGCGTAATAATGCACGTATGAAATTAAGCACGTACATACATAAACGTATTATATCGATACGAATTAGGATGCCCGAAAAAATGATCGAAAAAGGGTCGAAGCACGAAAAAGCCGCCAATTAGCATTTGATTTAAAAGAAAGGCAAATACTATTAGAGCGCATAGGCGGGGGTGCTGATAGATCGCGGCGGGGGGCATCGTGTATAACTGTCATTGGCATAGTTTGCAAGGCTAAGAGCTGTATAAGCGATCTACCATTAATCACGGAGCGACGGAATCCGGCGGCGCAAAGTCTGTTCCGAGCCGCAGTCAGCGACAAAAGGGATCCGCTTAATGGTCGGCTCGACGCGCTCGAAGAAACGTTTGTTTCGTCAGCGCGAGGTCAAAATATTTACGGGCGCGCGCGCACCGCGCGGCGGGACACTCTCGGCTCGTTGCCGCGAATTATTGTGTCGTTCATCACCGGCGTTTACCGCTCCGAGAAGATATTCAACGGCGCGGATGCCCTCGCGTTTGCATCGCTTCGCTCGCTGTATTCAGAGCCGTTTTACGTGAGAATTCACATTTATTGACGATCGGACTGGGGCTGGAAGTCTACTTGTTCCTTTCTGCTGGTGAAGTCGTTAGGGGTATCCAAGTGGTCTGTCATTATTTTACGTCGATTACTTTTTTCGTACCGAGATTCTAATAGTTTTTAAAACTTTTCTATTTATTCGAAATTGTTTATAAATAAAAGATTAATTATACTGTGTAATTTATTATAATTCATTGTTCTAAATGGAATAAAAATATTATTATTAATGAGTAAACAATAAAATATAATTAATTTTATACTTTCTTTAGTCACCCTGCTTTTATCTAGAGTTAAGTTGTACAGCTTGCAAACTTGTTGCAACGTTAAGAATTGTATTAACTATTTCAACTTAAGATATAATAGTATTTTACTCGTTTTCTATTGTACCCTGTAATAAACTAACTGTAATAAGCGACCTTGTAAACAAAGAGCTCCATCATCCTTTGTAATGTCAATTAATCAGTCATTGTTGCACGTTCAGACCGAAACTTGATCGAGTTAAAATCTCCTCTATTATACCACGAAAGGCAAATCCCCTTTATCAGCTCCATGTACATAAAGCAGAGCGCAGAGGAAGGGCCAAAGAAAGCGCGCCTCCATCCGATATCCGGCACGTGATTTCGGCATGCTAAAATCGTAAATCCAGCATATAAAGCAACCCGGACGTTCTCTCTTCTTCGCCTACTCTTTCCCAGGAGGAGAGGATTTACGAAGTAGAGTATCGTGTTTGAATCCTTTCATAGCGCGCGCATTTCGAAAATCCTGGCCGAAGCCGCCGCCGCCGCTGGCAAATTCACTTGAAACTTTTGAGCAGCGGCCCGCCTGGAAGTTTTGAGTATATAACAGCGATTGGAGAATTCTACACCCGCGACGCATTTGCGCGTTGCCGCGCTGCGCCCCTGCGTGCGCGTAGCTGCCCGTGTGTTCTGAATACGTAAGCTGATACGAGCATAGCTCCGCGTATATATTTTAGATGACTTTAGCATGTCAAAGAGCGTTCTGGATTTTGAAAAATTTCTTCTCCTCGTGTTTCCCTGACGCGCCTCGCATTTTCATAAATATGCAAAATTTTTTTATTTGTTCTTTTTCGAATGTTTTTTTTTCGTTTAAATTGAAAATACTTGTTGTTGTTTTTATTATAAAGTTAAAAGCAGTTAATTAAATAAGCTTCGATTTTATTTATTTATGTGAGGACAGTGAGCTTAAAAAGAGATATCGGTTAAAACGTAATTATGAGAAATTATTAATGTACAAAGTAAAATTAAGCTTTCGGAATTTAAATAATGCTCTCAATATTGGCTAGCTTTTGATGAATTATAAGTATTGGATTACTCGTGGAAATTCCAGTGGGATTTCACTGCTTTTCGAAACGTTTATGAGTAATTTAAATCATACCGTTCTTGAAATTTCATTGGCGCAAAAAAGTTATTTCAATTATATGAAATTAGCAGTAATTCGAATATAAATTTATAATTTATTAAAGTGAGGTAAATTGTTATTGGATATTTACTGTAATTATCGTAATAAAAATAAAATGTAATTTAATAATATATTGAGAGAAAAATCGTTGGAAAGAATTATAATATTGGCCAGAAAAACTAAAAAGTAAACATTTTTAAAAATACTATACTTTTTAAGAATATAACTATAAGTGAAAAAAATTTATAATAAATTCATACAATTAATTAAAGTGTCTTTTAAAATTTCTTATAAATAATATAGTCATTTTTTGGATTTTAAGTCTGTAGCAGCATACTGGTGAGTATTGCGATTTATCCCAAAGATTCTTCTCTATATATATACAGTTTAATTAAAAGTTATAAAGACGTCTGGCTGGTGACAGGCCGAAGATAATGTGCCTCATTAGGAATCGAGACGTTAATCGCACATGAAATATACGAGCTCGGTTGAGCAGTAAAGAAAGTATCAAAGTCCCGGATACAGAGAGATTTTTGAAGGGCGCGCTCTAATCCAATATGTCTTTCCGTTTATCGCGGTCTCAGCAGTTGGCCCCAAATATATCGAAGGGTCTTCTTCTTCCTTCTCCATCTCTCTCCTTCTCTCTGGGCTCGGCTTTGAGCGAGGCACTTTGTCGAACCCTTAGCGTGATAACTGTGTCCCGACCCAGTGTTGCCCTTGATAAGTGGCTTAGTGCCAGACTCCTAGCTAGCTTCTTCCTTCCTTCCTTCCTCATACTATACCTACACTAACGTGCACGCATTCACACGCGAGCAACGCTAAGAAACAGAGAAACATACAAAGAGAGAGAGGATATAAGAGAAATTCAGTCCCTCTCTTTTTCTTCTTATATCTCTTCTCGTCTCATCTCTTTTCTTTACTCTTCTTCTGCCCGCCTTTCTCTCTCTCTCCGTTCTTAAGTTAGCCGCGCGACATTTCGCCGCGGTATTAAGGGGGCTTTTTGCCGTCTTTACGCGCGCTGATGAAAAGCCCGTCGTCATTTCTCGACGACCGGGACAAACACACGTAGCCGGCGCGCACTATAGCTGCGCGCAAAGAAGAGCCCGAGAGTTCGAGAGTCTAATCCCCGCCGATAAATTTAACGCGTCCACAGCCTTTTGACGCTTCTTTCTACTTTAATTGGCCGGCGCATTAATCCTCGGGGGACGCGTCTTCCTCCTGCCCAAACGGGATTTATGTGTATCTGCCTATCGGGAGCCTGTATATATATACCTACGCTGAGGCCAGGAGTAACGGCGGAAGTAAGGAAGGAGCTAAACTCGGAGGCAGAGTTGCAGGACAGCGAGGATTACCGCGGATTTGGCCAAACAGAAAACGCTGGATCTATCTCCAGGCGGCATCGCGACTATGATTTATCCGGGAGTCCCGCGTGCGGCTAAAGGATTACGAAACACGTCGCGCGCGCTTGCCCTCTGCTGATCTGTGTATATATATATATGTATGTGTAAGCATGTGCCAACTGTGACTTGTAGCTAGGAGCGCGCGCGGCGTCTTTTTGAAACCGCGATGGGAAGGCTCAGATGTGACGGGGGTTGCCGTAAAATAACTTATTCCGATGACACAGCTGGGGCTTCGATTTCCCCGTCGGGCTTTTAGATTTAGGAATAGCGATTTTCTTATTATTTTCATGTTTCGCTTGCATGAATAAATCAGCCTTTTTTCCGCCTCTTTTGCTTTGCTTTAATAACTTCCGGAAATCGTCTTTGCTGAAAGTGTTCCTTTTGCAGAAAGAATAATTATTGATAAAAAATGAATTTTATAGATTAATCAGAATAATTCATTACAGTTTCAAAGTTATTTAAGTTCGCAAAAGATCTATACGACAAAGTTCAATATAAGCAGTCAAACGCCTTTACTGCTGTCAGTCATGCATGCTATCAGAAAAATCGTGCCGAGCATCGATATGAAAAAGGTACTATTTAAGAAGGTGGAACCTAGACGACCCTCGAAAAGGTATAATAAAGCGATCGCCATACGGAAAGCTGCTGTAATGAACCTCGAGCATGAGATCGATTCCGAGGCGCCGCGTGCAGTGCTGATTTTTTCTCTGGGCAAAAAAAAAGAAAAAAGAACAGCGTTGGAGCACGCAGATTTGCGAGGCGCAAAAAGAGCGCGCGTCTCGCTTGATGCCTATAAGTCAGGAGATCAGTGTCGGTCGGTTCGATGAATGGCTTTGAAAGACCGAAAATTATTTGACGTGATCCTGGTATTTAGTGTTGCGTGCGAAATGCTTCCACGTTACTTCTTATCGAGGTGATAAATATTGATATTCGCGATGTTGCTGTGTGTAGGTAAAGGAAAATATGAGGATATCGCAGTTGTGTACATGTACTAATTTTGTTCATATTGAAGCAATTGTGCACTAATTATTATTTTATAAGTTGAGATAGGAAGATGTTACTATCAAGGAGCTAATGAATTCAATAGATTCATTATATAAAACTAATACTTTTAAAAAAAAACTGGAAATACAAAATCATTTTAAAAATAAATGCGATTTCACAACACAGCTTGAAGCATTTTAAACAAGTTAACTTTTACAGTTCTTAGCATGATTTTATGTGGCCTCCTAGTTGTTGATATCAGTTAGATAAGGAACCCATTATATATTCACTATAAATAAAAGTAATCAGTAAAAATATGGAAATACAGTTTTATTATAAAAATAGTTTTATTATAAAAATTGATAAATATGCAGTGCTGATTATTTTCGGCGAATCCATTTAAGCATAACGACCGAACTAAAACTT
>JAPYZB010000892.1:0-19757 GCA_030522745.1 Eupelmus kiefferi | reverse complement strand
CGATTAAACGAAGGATCCGATTGAATTTGCACTGATTTCAATTGGGGATGGAGTCTTGAAAGATTGTATTTGAGACTTAATGAGGATGGTGCTTATGCGCTGTAGTTAGGGATTTAATATTAATGGTTGGAGAGGATTCGTAGCATAACCAAATCTTAAAAATGTAGTCAGTCTGACGCAATCCGCACTTACTCCACTGAATTCATCAACGTAGGCAGTCTTACTCAGACTCTGAATAGCTGCGTACGTAAACAGAACGCGAGCAAGCAGACGTAAATAAACTCACGAAAAGCTGCTAGACATTAGAAAAGTAGCAAAAAGAATTTGCAAAAACATCTTTCATATTTTCACGTTCTTAACGCAGCTAAAACATTGAACGAAAGATCCGAAAGCTCGCATCACGCGTACAAAAATAAGAGGGAAACGAGAAACAGTAAAAATAAAATATTAAAAAAAAAAATATGGAGACGAAACAAGAAGAAAAAGAGGAGGCGCGGAAAAGATAGGAGCCAGGGGGTATTTCATACAGTGACGCGCCGGGCTCGAGCAATAAATAAAGCGGTCCGCGGGGCTAGCATTCAAGAGCACCATAATTTACACTCTGCTCGTTTCCTGGTCGGCTGGGCTACCTCACTCCCCTTACGTATATCTGTATACGTATATACATATACGCGTATACAGTGCCAAGGACGCGCCTACGAATTGAGCGTATATAAACTCGACCTCTTGAATTTACTCTCTTTCTCGCTTTTCTCTCTATCTTTCTCGTCGCGCTCCCCGAGTTTTTCTTCGTTGCCGGTTCGCGCTTTTTCCGCTTTGTCTTCGCGCAGTTAATTTGTTCTTGTATCTCTCGTTTTTAAGCAGAGAGAGCCGCATCAACGAAATTATGTAGAAAAGGAAAAAATCGAGCAAAGCTCTCGGAAAGAGATAAGCGGAATAAAAATAAAGCGAGCGCAGCGCAGGTGATGAGAAGTACGAGCTAGCGGGCGGCATTAAGGGGAGGCGAGCTTTGCGGTCCGGTTGCGCTTAATCCTGGGAGTAATTTCTGCGTTTGATTGTTTCTATAATTACTGGCAAATAAATGTTCAGCTGCTATTGCAGGGAATTATTGTAGCCGGGATTAAAATTGTGTTAGTTGTTTAAAATAGAATCAGTTTTTAATGAAAGTTAGTATAACAACGGGCTTAATTTGTTATACTACTTTCCCTCGAGCGAGCCGAAATTTTGAACGAGCAACATTTTCCCCAAAAGCCGGAGCTTACCTACTTCACGGTTTAATATCCATTTTAATAGCATTATTACGCGAAATGTTTACGATGAGACTACATTTTCCAGTTAACTTGAAACAGTTTTAATAACCTTAAAAGCCTCTCCACAAAAAAAGGACCGAAAAAAGCTCTCAAAACATACCCCGCGACATTCCCCGTACGCGAAATTTGCCTGATACTGCATTCATAATATCTCCATAACCCCCTTTTTTTTCCACCCCGCGCTTACAAAACGCGCGCTTGCAAATAGGCAAAAAACAAGCTCGCCGCAGCAACGAATTAACACGAAACTTGGATAACATCCACAGGCGGCCAAGTCCCTGTAATTTCCCCGAAGGCGGAGAGAGCAGAAAAAAAGCCGGCGGAAATAGTGCGCGCGCGAGGTCGAAAAGTCCTCTTAGGTATATCGCGGGGGCGAATTCAGCCCCCGTTTCCTTCTCGCGCTCGGCCTTTTCTCGCTCGAGTTCCTCCTCCATTTGACGCCATTGTGGCACGTTTATTATCCGACCCTCGAGAGAGAGACCCGGCCGCGTTTCTTACTTGCCGCTACTTGGCGTTTATCGTTATTTGCGTTAATACCGGCCTCGTCGCACCCGTGAAATCCACCCCTTTCCTGGCCTGAGCTACTTCTCTCTCGCTCTCTTGTTTTCTCCCGTGTTCCCGACGTTTCTGCGTGCTACCCTCCTGCGATGTTGCAAGCTTGAGCCGTGGCTGGGCTGTATGCTGAGAAAGATGCAAATGTTGAGGAGAGGGGGATTTTTTAAACGGTGGGTGAGGGTAAGTAACTGCTGGGGGTTTTATTATGAGAGGAGAGGCTAGTTTTTAATTAGGAATTATTTTGATGGAGATAATTTTCAAAGGGTTAACTTGTTTTACATTGAGAGGAGCTTCAACTTTGAAGTCTAGAATATCAAATATTATTGCATCATTGAACGCGATTTACAACTTTGAAATGACTTTTTGGGCGTCATATGGATAGCTTTGATATTTTTATATATTCGCTGCTTTTTGAAAATGAAGCCACTCGTCTAGACAACGCTATTTGGATAAAATTATTTTAAAATCTTTTCATCTCGTATCAGTGCTTTGGAAAAAAAATGCAGAAATAAATATTTCAGCAGAAATTACTTTCAGAACAGTCAGATT
The DNA here is from genome assembly GCA_030522745.1 of Eupelmus kiefferi. Classification (NCBI taxonomy): domain Eukaryota; kingdom Metazoa; phylum Arthropoda; class Insecta; order Hymenoptera; family Eupelmidae; genus Eupelmus; species Eupelmus kiefferi. The sequence continues at coordinate 17,343 of JAPYZB010000892.1, read as the reverse complement.
GCTCAGGATTTTCCATTCTTAATCATCATTTTTGTAAAACTGATTTTTAATCACCGTAAAAGCACGAATTTTGCATTCTTTCATCTCGCCTGATAAAAATGTGCTCCAACCTGTTTAACGCGATTCTCTCTGTATAAATAATACTGACACAGCGAGCTCGTCGCACGCGTTCGAGTGCGCTAACCTCCCCACGGTTTATTTCTCTCTCTCTTTTTTTTCATCCCTTTTTCCACCCCACCTAGCGAGAGCCCAGCGACGTATTCCAGTTTACTCACGGCTTTTAAAGATATATACATTTTTAATATATTCCACGCTTGCGCTGACTTTCGACACTTTCCAATACGGCCGTGCCGGGGCAAAAGTGACGCGCGAATTGCGAATTTTCCTACCGCTGATTTATAGGGGAATTGAAGTGGTATTGGCTTTGAAGAATAAAATGCTTCCTTCATCACGTGTTCAATTTTTAGTTCTATAAGTGTATTACACTTTCGCTTGCTATGAAATCTATTTCTATATTTATTTTCTCAAATAATTTCAAAATACTTTTATAATAATAAATTAAATAAAAAAATAATTAGAAATAATTCTAACACTATAATAATCAGTTCATCTGCATTACATAAATAGTTACGCACATCTAGCGCCAAAACACGCACCCAAACTCTGCATCCTCAAACCCCAACCTCCTCAGCCAGACACCGGCCATAGCACAGCCAGCGAAGACACGAGCTCAATTCGGCAGCTTCCGCACTACACATACACGGAACCCCGCGAATTTCCAAGAGCGAGCAACACGGCCACGCGATCAACCGCAGCAACAAGACGCCGCGCGAGTCTAGATTTCCCGCGCGGCTCTTCGATCCTCGCCTGCATAATTGAATCCGTCTCGGAGTGGCACTTTGTTCTGTCTCGAGTTTTTCGCCGCAGCGCGCCAAATTGAATATTAGATGCCCGAATTCCTCGACGTTCGCGGGAGTCGGGAGATTAATTATCATATCGCGGGGAATGAAATTTTCAAGCTCGCAGGTGGGACGAGCCCTGTTCGATGCTTTTAATCACTTTTCGGCGCGCGCGTGCCGCTGGTAACTTTTTGATTTGATTTAGGGAGGGCAGGCTTTTTTGGAGCGCCACGGCTGTGTACTTTTGGGAATGAATAATTTCGAATTAGGCTAGAAGTTCTCGGGCGGTTTAGCGCCTGGATTGGGATGGGATAGGCCAGAATGAGTTTTACCCGAAGAATGATAATTAACACGATCCGTTGTAATATTTTGACAGTACCTGCGTAAAAATTTGTCAAATCTAAAAAAGATCTTAAAAAGATTTGTCTCAAGTATGGCACAATTTAAGATCCCTTAAGACGAAAATAGCTGAAAGATTAAAAAGATGATTTTCAGAACTATTTGCGATGATTTTAAGATTTCCAAAATTAATTTTTGTACTTTTTGCTTCCTCGTAGAGGAAGCTTTGTAATAGGAAAATTTTGAGTTTCGTCAAATCGCTTTAGAAACATGATTAGAAGCGTTAGAAGTTCGAAGTTAGAAGTGTATGTGTGTGTGCGTGTGCGTGTGTGTGTGTGTGTGTGTGTGTGTGTGTGTGTGTGTGATATCGGGAACTATAACTCCGATTTTAAATATGAAAAGTGTATTCTGTTTGTTTCGATTAATGGTAATCGAGAAAAAAATCAGATTTTAATTTTACACATGCGTTTTTATTTTATCTTGAATTTATCTTGAGAAAGCTACGTGCCAATGAATTGGCATCGGTTTTTAAGATCATTTTAAGATTTTTAAAATCATTAAATGAGCAAATTTAAGACGATTTTAAGAAAAATTTAAAAAGTTTATAAAATTTTCATTATGAATTTTTAAGACGCCTTTAAGACGATTTTGAAATGATTTAAAAACTTAGGTATTCTTTTAAAATATTTTATTAAACATTAATTTTTAACATACAGATTTAACATATTCCAGAAAAGAATCTTGAAGAAATTGTCTTTAAAACTAGAGGAAAAACAGAGGCAATTTGCTGCTTTAATAAACAAATTTTTCGCATTATATTCATAAAATCACAGACATAAAAAAAACTGATCGAGATTATTTTTTTTGAATAATTATTAAAACGCAATTAATACAATAGTAATAATAATAAGCATAATAATTTTAAAACTTTGAAACCCGCATTTTATGAATGTAAAATACAACAAGTAATAGCGACGGTGATACAAAACAAGAGTAAAAATGATAATAATACATTATTACAGTAATACAGTTAATAAATGCCTAAGTGCCTTTATTGTTTTAAACACGAGTGCGAAGTCATAATGACAGACAAAAATTTGAAACATTCGATTTTGGAGAGCGAGAATTTTTCAGTCTTTGATTGGTTGAATGTAATTTAATTATCGTTTATTTTTTATTATTATTTTTTCGGATTATTGCATTTTCAAGGAATTATTTTTCATAACTAATCTTCTATATGCAACAGTAATTATCAAAGCTATATATGTATTGTTTATTGTATGAATCCTTACAGTTAAGAATACATCACTTTTTTAAATTAAACATTATTAGAGCACTATTTTTAATAATACAGTTTTTTTTTAATCTTTTAAATAAAATAATATTTTGTTTACATAATAAATCATCATTACTATTTATATTAGAAAAGTGCTTTGAAATTGATATTGTCTTGTAATTGAACATCTTTTAAGAAGTAAGAAATTTTAAAAAAAGACTTGAAAGTGCTGAGAAAAATTTGAAATTGGCAAAAAATTAAGAAGTTTTTAAGAAAAATTATCAAGAAAATATTGCGTTATTATTGTTTTTCTTGATCATAATAATATATAATTAATAGATTTATCTTAAATTTTTTAAACTTTTTTTTGTGAATTAATAAAGCCTACCTAATTGTGATCCGATGTACGAAATCCAAGAACTGTGAGGATTAAGCGTCCTATTATTAGGGGGAGGAGTGGGGGAGTCGGTGAGTCGGAAAGGGGTGGGGGAGATCATATACCTGTATTTAAACCTTTTATAAACTCGTTTACGCTCAGTATGAATTTGTCACTTATGTCGTTAAGAAGTATCTGATTTAGTTCTTACGCTTGACAATTTAATCAAAATAACAGAATGGCTGCCATAGTTGAAGATAATCATCCATTTCTCTTCAGTCCAACTAAATTGCAATATTTATTTCACGCGTTAAATAATGCATTCATTACTCAACATTCCCATTACATTATGCAGGTGAGGAAAAAATTCGAGTTGAAAAAGATAAGGGACGAGAGTGGCACGACCTTACTGCACTGGGCAGCTTTATACAATCGAGTCAAATTGATCAATTATTTGATCAAGCAAGGCTGCCCAGTCGATGCACAAACTAGTGCTGGAAACACACCGCTCATATGTGCCGTGTGGTTCTGTCGCAAAGACGCGATACTTGCGCTTTGCGACGCTGGAGCCGATGTCTGTTTGGCTAATAACCAAAACGAGAGTCCTCTGAAACTCGTTGGTACGGCGCTGAACAAATTCGATAGGGATGTCATCGAAATGCTCATGGGAACCCTGGGATGCAGCGGAGCCAATTTAGGCAGCATAAAGAAGACGTTGATAGATGCTGGCTTTTCGTTGAGGCACGCCGTTTACATAAAAGAGGTGGACTTGACAATAGATTTTGTAGAGAGCGGTCACGACATCAACGCTGCAGATTTGCACAGTGGTTATACGGCGCTGCACAACGCCGTGGATGCAGGAGATTTCGAGCAAGTGGAGTATTTAATCGAACAGGGAGCTGACGTGAACGTCATGGATGTAGAGGGCAACAAACCGGTAGCGTTGCTCGGTGAAGATGATTTTCAAGATATTCTACGAGTGCTGTTGAATGCTGGTACTGATATCTACGAGTGCAACAGCTCTGGCGAGATGCAATTATGGCTTGTTTTGACGAGAGGTACACGGTCGACAATCATGACGGCTCTGGAGTACTCGCTTGACTTGAACAGGAAAGACAGCTCCGGATTCAATATAATTCACTACGCGGCGAGTAATAATAATGGTGGTATTGCAGAATTGTTTAAGTCGCTGGAATTCGATCCAAATATTATCTCGGACACGATACTCGAAGAGACTTCGCTGCACGTGGCAGCGGAAAGTGGCAATGTAGATTTCCTTAAAATGCTACTAGAGAAGGGTGCGGATGCTAACATCAGAAATTCGTCAGGCTGCAATCCATTGTTTGATGCCATCATAAGCGACTCATCCGCAGAGGAATGCGGACGATGCATTGAATTGTTGTTTGCCTCTGGAGCGGACATTAACCAATTAAACTATGACGGAATTAGTGCCATCGAGGTAATCACAGACTTGGTAGAGCGTCCATCTCTTGAAATTATAAGGCCGATCGCAAGGCATGTTGCATATTTGCTAGCTCTTGGTCAGAGTGTGAGACAAGAAATTCTTCGAGAAATTGAAGGTTCCGAAAAGATAAAAAATTGTTTCAATAGTTTCAGAGAGGAATTTGAAAAGATGAAGAGTCCAATTATTAGGGAATCAAGTGTCACGTACTTTAATATTCTTATAGATTCCGAAAAAAAGATCTTAGAATACGCGCAAAATAAGAAATTGAGATTGAGTTTCAGGAAAAATATGAAGGATCAGTTTCCTATTCACTATAAAATGTTACTTACCAAATTTTCGCGTGTAGTTAAATTGTTTAAAAAAATAGAAAATGCTGAGAAAACTGTTAAAAATTTTCTCGAAATCGAAGATGAGCACGCTAGGAAAATAATCAGACTTTTGTGTCAAAAAAAATAAAAATGCTTTGAAGATATGGTCTTGTATTACAGTGTGCTATAATAATCTAAAGCTATGTAAGTTTTTAGAAATACATTGTAGAAATATAAAAATGCACACAAACTCATTAATTTTTTAATCTATACAATGAATTTTAGAATACTTTATGGTAATTATTTCAATAATCAGACACAAATAATTACTTTTAATTATTAAATTAACTATAAAACTTCATAGTTTTTAACGACCTTCATATATAAGCGAAATAAATGTGAAAATATGATTAAAAAATGAATAAATATTTTATACTTAAAATTATATCTATATTTTTCTTTTAATTATTTAATCCCAATCCTTTTAAAAACATTTTAGCTATATTTAAGTTATATTATTCTACAAGCTCGCCAACCTATATAATTAAGAAGTAGAATAAGATTTTCTTATAAATAGTTTTTATATGTCTTTCTTACAGAAACTTTTAATCTAAATAAATATATATTATTTTCAAATATATCTGGTATGTTTTAGTTTTAATGAATAACTACAACGTATCGGAAAGACAATTTTTTGAATATTTTAAAATATTCAGTAGATATCGTTATAAAGAGGCAACAAATACTTGCCACCTTTTTAACTATTCAATCAAAATAATCGTAATGAAATGAAGTAAATTGGAATAAGCTTTTAATTATGTTGATAAAAAATATAATATCAACAATATAATATGAAAATAATGATTAAAAATATTTCACCCTGTTTTACAATACAGGGTAATAAATTATGCATACGAAGATACTCATATTAGATTTAATATCTGTAACATAATTTTTTCATAAATGATAAGTCTATCATATAATAACACAACTATGCGTCTTATACTTCAACTTTAACGGAACTTACTATTCGTCCCCTGCCATTCCATCGCTCCTTCAATAAGCGCAAATCATAAAAACGACAATGCAGCAATCCTTCACTTCCACCGAATAAATAACGCCACCGAAAATTGGGCGTGAATTTCATTCGAATCGCTCTAGGTTCAGCCCCTTTGACTTTTCCCCACTCCAGCATCCTTTTCCCTCTCTCCAAAACACAAGTGTCTCGCATTTCTCTCTCTCTCTCTTCCCTCCCGCACGATATACTTTTTAACCTCCCCCCAACTCCAGGCCCGAAGAGAGAAGCGCAGCCTGGAGTAGGAAGATTCACTTTCGCCCTCCCCGGGAGTTATCCGATACTGAGCGCTCGTATTTCACGCGCTCTACGGCATGAATAGGCTCGGGGACTTTTTCTTCTCTCTCTCTCCACCCGCCGCACCACGAAAAATGCCAGCGCCGCCGCGACGCGCGCCTTATGACTCTTGTCTAGAAGCTTGTCGCAAGCGAGCGAGCTGAATTCCGGCTTTATCCCGGCGAGTCTATTCAATTGAAAAGTTATACGCGAGAGCGCGCGATTTTTCATTGTCAGGGTTGCGGCCTGGCTGCGCTCTGAATAGACTGTAATATTGTGTAATGTGGGCTTTTGAATGCGCGCTGGGTTCTGCTTGTGTTAACAGACGTCAAGGTTGATTTTTTCTCTTTTTTTCTGTGACGGTTGAATATTTTGTTTTATGATTTTCAATTTGGTTATAGGGAAATATTCGCGAATGAATCGTATAACCGAGCTCGTACGCAAACTGACTTGAATTTTTTTACTGCATTCCTTGATTAACGTCATAAAGAACGAACTTTGCCCGGCACAATATCAGAGAGCGCGCGAAAATTTCTTCTCTTCCGAAAGGAAATCGAATACAGCCCGGAACGTAGCCGACACCCACTTTTGCCCATACATACGTATATACCCACTCGCAATTTCGAATCGAGGACATACCCCGAACGAACGCTCTAACTTCTTCTCTATTTTCTCCCACCGAATTCCACTTCCACCTCTCTACGAAAATCCCCAACTTCTCCCTTACCCTTACACTCTCTTTTTTAATACCCTCCCATATCGGCCGGTCTTCGAATTCGCACATACATCTGCATCCGTTAACAATTCAAGCCGGCCAATTAGCATCGGCGCGCTTTCCAAAAAGCAAACTCGCCGGGAAAACCACTCGGCGCAAATGTTTCGCGGCGCTTATGCCCTCCCGTTGCTTATTTGCATTGCAAAGCGCGCGCGTACGCCGGGATACGTACATAGAAGAGAGAGGAAGCAAGGTCATCCCTAAAGCGCGCAAAGTGCTGACTTTCTTCGTGTCGCTGACACGAGTTCTCTTCTTGCTCTACTGGCTGTGTATTTGCATTTTCTTCGCGGCTCTCGGGCTTTTCGAGAGCTAAGCTCGGAGAGGGCGCGCTGTTAATGAAACTCCGAAGCTCGCGGGCCGTTTAGATTGGATTTTTTGCCTTTGAATTTTGCGTCCGACTCCGAAAATTTAGTTGCACGCGGTATTCGAGGGCGAGTTGTATAAAATTAGCGCGCGGACTAATATTTAATTAAATTTTAAATTCCGCGATTCTTTAATATTTCAGACCAATTATACAGCGGCGCGCGGCTCTAGGCGTGTAAATGAAATTGGACGAATGAATTTTAATTATTCAATTTGACAATCGTCGCCTCGCCAAGCGCCAAACTCACCCCCGCTCGCTCACGTCTGTCGGAGGAACTTAGAGGAGTTTCCTTAATTTAAATATATGAAGACCCGATCGCGGTAAAGTTAGCTCTCTTGCGCGTTTTCCAAGTCGTTCACGCCCTCCACACCTCCTTCTCCCTAATGAGGAGCAATGACTGTAGAAGAGGGGGGGGGGGATGAAAAAACCTAATACGCTGAGAATTCGCCGGAAGTTGAACGGGCAACTTTAAATCGAGTGATTTAATGCCCGTCGAGCCACCGAACCGCCAAGTGAAAAAAGTGGAGAGAATGCTAATAGACAAAGTCGAAAGAATGCCGTGGCGAAACGAGTTTTCGGTTGCGTATTTTCAGGAAAATATAAATAACTTGAAAATTCGTTTTAAAAACACGGATGAAATTCAAATACTTTCGAAATTAAGAAAATAATTAAAATATTAATTTAACGCAAGCCCAGCTGATATTTATACGTCCGCACATAACTCGCTTATTAATAAACGAAGTACGGGCAAGAAACTGAGTTCCAACCTCGAGAAAATTAAAAAAAAATCCACTCGCAGAAATCGATGAAAAAGAAAAGCTCCCGTCTCGCCAGTTTATTTCGTTAATTTAATCGAAACTCTTCACGGTTCGTCGTACTCCGCAGCTAGAAAAAAAGAAAAAAAACCTTCGCCAGCGCGATAGAGAACGGAAAAAAAAACACGGCTGACAAATTCTCCCGGTACAGTGTTCAATAGCTCGCTCGGTGTACCTAGCCAGCCTCACTCTTCCCCCCATCGAAACTCGCTCAAGCTCGCAATTAAAGGACCCGACGGGACGCGCTTCCTTCCCTTTCTCCTCTCTCTCTTTTTTTTTCATTCGCGAAAATAAGAGAGGCAGATAAGAAGGCGAGGATCTTTTCGATAGTATATATTCAAGGGACTCGGAGGCTATAACGAGCGCCATTTCTCAGGAGGAGCCGCGCGCGCGGCGGAAACGCGCCGCGGAACGAATGGGACTCTCGAAAAATTTCTCTCTCCCTCCGTCGCGCGCTTCCGATTCCGTCCTCGTCATCAATTGCCCATCTCTCTGTGCTCTTTCTGGCCTCGTACCCCCGCTTGGCTGGGGCAGCTGAGAGCTCCACTCGATACTAGTCGACGTCTGGCTGGGAGGGAGAGCATGGAAAATGATGTTGAATTTTTCTGAGGGGAGTGTGAGTTTCGTGTGTATGAATTGTGGATTTTTGCTTGAGAGGTGTAAAGGTGAGGATTGTGAGTGTGTTTAAGTTGAGGGATCTGGGAGTTACGGAATTTGTTGAGAAAGTAAGAGTAGAGTTAAGTTTTGAAATGTGATGTTCCTAAATTTAAAGTTGGAAATTTATGGCTTGAGAAAGAACGTTAACTATTGTAATACAAAACAAATTATAACAGTTTTTTTATAAGTTACGAAAGTGACTATAGTAAGACTTGTAACATTTAAAAATTGTAAAAGTATTAAATAATAATACCTGTATGTCGTAATATTTATGTTTTAGAATTATAATTTTATAAATACCACTGTTGCAAAATTACGAATAATTATCCAAGCTACCAAATATTTTTCAGTCGTAGCAAAGTGCTGCACTCATATTTCCGATAGATGTTTCATAATGTAAATACTACAAAACTATTGTTTTGCCAAAAAATTGAAAGAAAAAAGTTATTTAACCAACAAACTACAAATAAAAGTCGTCGAACTTGTCGTCTTCACGGTCTCAATATTAACCCGACTTGACTCGTTTGTTAAAGTTTGCCGATCATTTTACCCGGTCTACTCCGAGTTTTCCCGCCATCGATTTCCTACGATATGCACACTCCAGGAAGGGGTTCAATTTTAAAAGCCCTCCCTCTCACTCTTTCCCTCGCCGGCCAATCCTCCATCCTTGGCGTTTCTTCTAATTTATGTAACGCGCGATTGATGCGGAAAGGCGCGCGAGATTAAGCAACTTTCAAGATCACGTCGTAGTTTGGATTTACGAGCTCGATTACCCAAAGACTTATGCTCTTGCGCCTTAGCATATTCCGACCTGACATTCAAATTGATTCGTAATGGCACAATAATAACCGTTTTTGTTTGCTAGCTACCAGTCGGCTTTTACGATGGGCTCGAAAAGAAACAAATTGCCGGCACGTGAAAAACGAGAAAAGCAATTTTCTCCTCGGTTTGTAGGTTAATGGAAACGCGCGGGCATAAAAAGATTCGTGTATATTAGCCAACGCCGTTAAACGCAGCCAAAATAATTGGTTTTCGAGTTTCGAACTACCGAGCGATGAGCTGTTTGATCCTGCGCGCTGGGAATACACATGCATAATCGGCTTTCGCGCGAAATCGCTCGTTACCTCACGTGTGATTAGAAACGAAAATTGCGTAATTGTTTGTTTGCTTGATCTTTGAAAGGAAATTTAGGTATTCAGGCTCAAAGCCATTTCGTACCTGCTGTTGCAAAGTGCTCATTTAACGATTTCTTTTCAAATCGGTGAGTTTTTACTCAATTACTTAAAATTACAAAAATAATTGGGATTCGTGTATATATAAAAGATTAAAATTTTCAAAAGATTTGAATTACGAATTTTGCAATTCGAAATAATAATTACGGGCGAGTCATATATTACATTACAAACATGAAACGATAATATTATTAAAATGTATTACTGACATTTATTATTCTACATATTTATCCAAATAGTAATTTTAATTATTGGAAAATTGTTTCGACTGCCAGCATATTTCGCGTAATTAATAACTCACGATCAAAATCAAATTTAATTATTCGCAAATAATCCACGAAAAACACATTCCGAAACATTCAATCCGCATTACATCACATCCCGGTCATTAATTTTCCAAAAAGATCTCTACCAGCCGGCCCCTAAAAAATAAATCAGTCCCGCCCGCGCCACATAAAAAAGAAGCATTTACCCAGCAAAGCGCAGTAGCCCGCCGCAGCGTCCGAAATAATGAAGCCCACAATCCACCGGATCGCGCGGCGTCGCGGGTCAATAAAAGCCCGTCATCGATACAATAAAAGCCCGCGTTTACAGGGCCGTTAAGTGCAGAACCATAAAAAAAATCCCGGCCGCACCTCCTCTACTGAAAAATAATCGATCCCCTGCTCTCGAATCACGAAAAGCAAAAAAAAAGTGAAACCAGCGCGACAAGAATCCTCGGTCTTTTATGTAGCGCCAGCGTCGCGTTATAACGGCAATGAGCCCAACGCGTCGCGCGCGCGCCCAGTTGTTAGACCGAATAAACGCGACGCGAGCTCGGGCCATAATTCGCTTTATTATTATCGCTCCTCGTTATCGAGCCGGCGCCCCGTCGTCGTTGAGACTTTCAATGTAACGGCAAGCTTTATGTGTACGGGAAGCGCGCTCAGCCGCTGTGTTCTCTCTCTCTCTGAAACGTGGGCTGCTGTATAGCCATCGATCGTCGCGAGGCTGCGTGCGGAAAGAGAAAGGGAAATGTGCGTATGATGGGGATATGAGAGGGAGGAAAAAGAAATCTCGGCAGCCGGGCTTTTTCATGCGGGAAAATGATAGTTTTTGATAATGCCGAGAGGGCTGGGCGAGCGAGGCTCGTTTTCTGCGAATGTTACGGTGTTGTTACTGGGTTTTATGTTAGGAGGTCTTGGAAAAATAGTTTTTTGATGCAGTAGAAACAGACGGGTATTGTGGGACACGGTTAATATCATTACTTACTTGTAGATATTGTTTCTGAAATAATTACAAAAGTCATTCTACATTTCCGCCATCTCTCCCGACATAGAAAAATCATTTACCGTCATAACCAGAATCACTCGCAAAAAGGTAAGCGACGATCGTCGTTTCACTTTTTCCCAACAAACTCGCTCCTCGCAGTCTCGCTCTACTTTGTCTTCTCGAAACAGTGACCATTGACTCGTCGCGAATGAATTTTCATTCAGAGCCTCTCTCATAACGGTAGCTGCGACGAGACAAAGACGCAGCGAGCCGGGATCGTCCAAGCACGAAAACGGCCCAGCATTCCGCGCGAAAGAACGCAGAGAGAGACGATCGTAAAGGAAAGAAGAGGAAGCGCTCAAGTGCGAGAATTATGACGAACGTTATCCACCTGCCGTCCGCTCGCAAGTGCGTCCATGTAATTATGCCGACGTCTCTTCTCTCCGTGGAAAGCGAGCGAGAGAAGGAGGGAGCGATAAAACCAGAGAGGCAGAGACGAACTAGTAGTCGTAGCAACCGGCGCGTGGAGTAAGAGAAGCGCTTTTCTTGCGGAGCGAAAAATTTTCGCTGACGCCGGCGTTTGAAGCCGGCGTTCGTTTACTAAAACAACTCTGCGGGAGTGAGGTTTCCGTCTAGAGCGCGGTTAATTTGCGGGAACTTCTTCGGAGGAGTTCTCGTATAATTTCGCTGATTTTCAAAAACGTAATCGTTTGCGTAATAAAAAAGTAAGGACGAGATAAAATTTTCCAACCTCCTGATGAATTCCATACTAGTTTATATTAAAAAAAAATAGTTCCCACGATTTCTTCATATCCAAGTCGTCGTCTCGTAGAAAAGTGCAATTCGAAAGCAATTTGAATGCGCCTCTAAAACTCCGCGCGTTAAACTCCACGCACTTTCCCGCTGAAAAGTAGGAGGTAACCGCGCGCAGAAGTCGACGAAAGGCGCCAGAGGGGAAAGAGAAGCGAGCGCGAAAGAAAAGTGAAATAATGACTCGCGAGGCAGGGGAGAGAGAGGAGAAGGAAAGAGCAGAGTCGCGCGGACTACTTCAGACTGCGCGCAGAGTAGCTGAAATGGCTGCTGCGCGCGCTTCGGAAGGCTTTAATTAGCGGAGGTGATGACGACGCTTTCACACGGCGGCAAGGATTTTCCTTCCTTTTTTGCACGCGCTTTTAAAGTTAAACCGGCTGTTGTGCGAGCGCGGGCTTTTTTCCACTGTCGCGATCGGCCCTGCGTGCAGCGGCTTCGTTTTTTGCGCTAACGGTGAGATTTTTGAGCGCTCGCGCGGGATGGGCAATAAGTATCACCTCGGCGGTGTAGTAAAAGTTTTTTCCATCGGCTTTTTTATCGCTTCTGCTGGCTTGATTTTTAAATAGCCGTGGTTGGATATTAAAAACGAATTGTTCGCGACATTAAATCGTAATAACAGTACAGCGTAGACGTAGAGTAACAGCATTCTTCAAAAAATAAATCTGTATTACAAACGCGAAAATAATCCAGCCGCGTCTCGTACCTATACAGAACGCGAACAGCCGATACATCGCTAGATAAGATTTCGCAAGTGAAATATACGAGAAACGCTGGCAGCCTCCTCTGCAGCGCGCACATATTGAATAAAAGAAAAATGATGATCGACGTGTAGCGCAGGCAGCATCGTTTCAAAAATATTCTTATCGCAAGGCCGGCTCTTCTTCCACCCCCGCGCGGAGCCGTGCACGTGACGCCACGTACGGGCGCGTATATATATATACATTTTTCGTGCGCACGGCAGCAGCAGCCGCGGCACGTTTTCCCCCTCGCTTAATCTTGCGGATATTGGGAACGAATTCTAATTAATTAACGCGTGTGGCCCGTGAAAAATTGCGCGATATTTCGAGTGTCGCGGCTGCGCGATTCGCGAAATTACGTTTGCATGGTGCGTGAGGGGGGAATGGTATTTTGATTGTGGATGGGGATTTTTCGTTGGGTGTTATAATTATCTTAATTGGGAATTGGATAAGAATGTGTGCGTGGGTGGGTTAAATATTAAGGTAAATAATTTAATGTGATACCGGAAATTCTTTCGTTATTCAATGCATGCTGGGCTAGTGAAAATTCCAAGTGGGACGCATGCCAAAAGTGCGGTTATTTCCACCTGGATAATAAACTTTAACAAAGCCGGTACTTTATCCCGTGATTCCACGTGTATAGTATTCGACAGTGAATTCTTTTGGAAAATTTCGAAAAATTTCCACGCACTATCATATGAAAAATTGAATTAAAAGCTCGTGCTGGAGGTTGTCAAGTGCATTCGGAAATAATCCAAATTCGGGCGATATGTAGTGAAGTAAAAATTTGGTACTCGTAAAACTTGAATATTGGATAGAGGTTATAAGTCAGAAATAACAATTGATAAAAATATAAAAGAATTCGCAGTACGATAAATGGCAGTAAAAAACTTACATAACTGGAAGAATTCCATATGAAATCAATTGCAACTCACCTGAAACAGAAAAAAAAGCAATTATGGATTTGTCAAATAAAAGAACGTATACAATTTTTATTTCCAAATGGAATATTATGAATTTAATAAATCGAATCTCTGTGAAATATTGAAAATCAAATAATATTTGATCAAATTACAGAATAAATATTTTTACATCAACAAATTTTTAAGCTAAACGAAGTTTATTGAAGTTTATATAGACAGTTTTTTGATGAAACCTTTAGTCATAAAAACAGATATAAGTAATTATTTACACATCAAATTAACCAAACATTCCCAATTCCATAAAACCCATATTTTCAACCAAACCATCCACATCCTCTACAATCAAGAACGATATTCCAAACAATGCTTCAACCCCTCACCGTAACAAAACTTCCGAAGCACACATCCCGATTAGCCAGCCGAGAAACGCCATCCTGGTGCGTTTTCGGTAACACATCGCGCCCGTAAACGGCGCTCCCAGCGCAGCGATTGCTGCCTCCCTCTCTATATCTCTCTTCTTCCTCCCCCTCCCCCCCAGCGTGTATGTATGGAGCTCGTTTGCATTTAGGAAACCATCAACGCTTAATCGCATTCCTAAGCGCCCCGGGGAAATTGCTACGGCGCGTCATTACACTCGGCCGAGGGTCGCTACCGCGCTGCGCTATACACAATACACGCGTCGCTCGGCAAGACAAACAGTTTTTACCCGGAGCTCTTTTTTCTCGCAGTCTGGCCGGAGAGGGTTGCCCGCCAGCTGAATGGCCCTTTTGTCGGGGAGAACTTGATCGCGGAGTCGTTAATCAGTTCGGATATGTCCGTGGGCGTAGGCTCGGGGATCGATGTAATTTCGATGCGGGGGCGTGGACGCTGTCGTAATTTAATTAAAATTTAAAAATAACACAGCGGACTTTAATTTATTTAACGCAGCTGCCGTTGAATTCCGCCGAGATTAAAAAATACTCGAATGAAAAATCAAATAAATTTTTATTCGAAATTAACAATATGCTCTCCGTGCCGTCGTAATTTCTTTCGCTCCCTCGCTCTACTATCCTCCCCCAGCCACGCGCCTGGCGTATCGTAATTGCAGCTGACACCGAACGACTGGGCGCGCAAAGCGAAAAGGGTAGAAGGAATATTCGATTTTTTCCGCTTAGACTGCGCGTGCGAGAGAGGGAGAATGAAGAAGAACCGCGAGGTGACAAGTCTGCGCGTCGCCGAGAGACGAAGCGTTGCGTTATAGGGCTGAGCGAGCGCTGGAAAACGAGACGCGAATATTAATTGGTCTTAATTATTCGAAGAAGCGCGCCCCGGCAAAGGTCGTTTCCTCGAGTGCGAGCCGTAATTCTTTTCCTTTTGCTCGATGAGGAGGATCGGCAGGGGGACAGTGATGGAAGGTACTTGTAAGAAGGCTTGTCTTTGTCTAAGGGCATGGCTTTTCCGTGATTAATGTTTTTTCAAAGGCTGGTACGTCGTATGAAATATCTAATACCGGTAAAAGCGACTAGAAATGATTATGGAAAAATTTTATTCAACAAATGCTATACACTAAATACTACACTTATCAACGCATCCAGCCATCAAACTCTCAAGCCAACACAGCGCGATGCTCGCAGCCGCGCGTGCACTCGGCTTTTGTTCGGATCTCCGCACGGCACACCTGAAAAGACTCGACGCACGCGCGCAGACACAGAGAGAGAGAGAGAGAGAGAGAGAGAGAGAGAGAGAGATCGGTGGGTGAAAAGGCCTTTTACGCGTCGCGCATGATGCGGGAGAGAGGACGTTGATGCGCGAATCAGCATTCGGGGGAAACGTACACGCGGAAATTCAGCCGTCCGTCACTCTCTCTCTCTCTCTCTTTCTCTTTCTCTCATCTGTCTCGCACCCTCGTGTTAAACCCTCTTGTTTCTTTGTGACGGGGAGTGGGGTTGAGTTTTTCCTGTGAGCTCGAGCTTCCGAACGAGGGAGGAAGCGATGTTGACTCTCGCCGATTGTGAAAAAGTGAAGCGGGGGCGTAATTATACGGGGACAGTTGGGCTGGGGGGGGGGCGTTCGTTAGAGTGATTCTCGCGATTATGGGCTTAGCTGATGGGAGCTGAGACAATGGAGCTTTATTTTGATTCTTTGGCGGGTTGTTTCTGGAGTTTGTGGGCGTGGCGGTAGGGTTTCGTTAATTATTCAAGTTTGTTACATTTTAGTTGGGGAAGTAATCGGTCATAATTTTTAATAAAATTGAAGTAGTTATAAAATCTGACTTTTATAATTACCAATAATATTTATAAATAACACTTTTAAATAAAATTTACAATAATATTTTTAAAGTATGTCCTATAAAAAAACTAGACAATCACAAAAGTATTTCCATTTTTTTACAACAGTAAACAATCTATTTGCATCGCTTCTTCTTATTATTCATGCATCACAATAAACAATTATCACAAAACAACCTTTTTATCCCAAACCTCCACCACTTTCAAACCCTCTCTGCAAAAAAACAAAATCATCCTTCCGTATAATCGCCCTCGCCCCAGAACCCTAGTACGACAACTCGCCTCTCCCCCCGCGGTCCACCGATATATAAACCCACCTCTCCGAAACTCATTCCGCACTACAATAGCCAAAGCTCGCAAGCGCGATTCAATTATTCTGCCAGCCGGACGCTGCCTACAGCCACCCCCCTCAGTTCGAACGAGTGGCCTTAATTTCGAGAAAGAGTTCGGCCTGTCCTTTAATTTCGCGCGCCGAGGAATCCGGCCAGGAGATTAACGTCGCGGCGAAATTTATACGACGCGCGAGGCGCTAGCGAGTAAATCAGAGCTCGGCGGCGCTCGTGTATATGCAGAGGAGCGAGAGTGATTTAACGATGGGGGCTGACTGGCGCGGGGTGAGCGGGGATTTTTATTGCGTAATTATGACGTTGTTTAACGCTTGTTGAGCTCGGGTGGAAATTTATCTGGCTGGGTTATCGGTGAGTTTTTGTTGGGAAGGGATTTTTTAGAGGGCTGGGTTTTTTGGGGGGCTTGACAAATTGGACGTTTTTGAAATTTTTTTGTACGGGCTTTTGATTAATGATTATTTTTTGTTGTATATTTAAGGTATTGTGTATGTGCATGTGAAAAGCCATTTCGTACCTCACAATTCATTATACCTGGAAAAATTTAGTCAGGTTAAAAATGTTAAAAAGTAATTATCACAATAAAAAATTTAATAGATCCTAATTAAGATTTGACTAGGTTGCCTAATTTATTGATATAAATATAGCTGTTAGTCAGCTCTTAGACAGTTAGGATCAAACAAAATTTTAATAATCAGACCTAACAAACTAACACTCTATCGATCTAACAAAAAAGAACTACATGTTTACACTACTCTTCAACTAACACTCCCAAACAATCACCCACCTAACAAAGCACCACAAACTCCGAAAAGCTCTCAAAGACGAGTGCCTCAAAGAAAATCGGACCTCCGTTCCCATCCTACCTCCTCTCACGCTCACCTCACATTTCTCCTGTAAACACTACCAACCGGCTTTCCTCGGCCACCCAGAAACTCTCCTCTCCTTAAAACCCCTCCCATCTCCACCCATTAAAAAAACCTTCTCCAAACTCTCTTCGAGAACCGCTCGGAAGCCACACGGCATGAAAAATATATATAGAGCGTCGGTAGCGTGCGCATAATGCCCTGGGATTATTCGAGCGTCAAACGCATTCCGATCCATTAATACGGCGCCGCGCGCGTCTCGAATTGGATTACGCCAAATCCACTTAG